>JAHWFP010230427.1:123120-141242 GCA_023313725.1 Lithobius niger | reverse complement strand
TTCAAAAATAGGCCTACCTTGAGCGACAGTTCGACACCACACTTGTGATTCATGAGGCTACCAACTCAATTTTTACAGTGACATAAAATAATAAAAATATTTTAACAATAAATTCATCCAGATTTACGTTTAAATTAAACACATTACAGCAAGGAGAGAAAATCCATAAAATATCTAAACAATGTTAAATAGGGAGCTATTTTCTCAAGAAAGGTAGATGAGGTAAAGGAGAAAAGAAGATACTTTCCTCCCCCGCCCATGGTTTACCATTATTTCTACATTCCCCCCCCACCATCGTTAACCTTTTTTTTACTTTATTAGTCCTCGTTGTCTTTCTATTCTCCATAGCGTTGTCTTACTCCATTTTTCTTTTTTTCTTCTGCACTTCTCGTCTCTCCCCCCCCTCTTCCCAGAAAGAAAGTAGGCGGATTTTTTTTACAGATTTGGATACAATGTGGTCTTCTTCTCTTTTGCTTCAATGTATTCAATTGAAGAGAGCCTAAATCCGGATAAATTTACTGTTACATTTTTATTTTATTTTAAAATATTTTAAATATAGGTTCTAAGTATTCTCTACAATTTGGGTGCAAATTTTAAAATTTTTATTTCTGACTACTGATGCTGTTTCTTTTAAAATAAATATTGAAGCAAACCAATTTCTGATGCCTTTTGAACTTTAAATACGAGTTTGCTTAAGAGGGAATTGAACCTTGACCTTTCAAACCAAAGACCGAGGGGTCAACTCTGCTTAGGCAATCTGATATTTAAGCTCAATTCACCCCTCTGATATTTAAGTCCAAAAGGCAACGGAAATAAGAATCACATGTGTTTATTTATCACCGATAGAGTCCATTTGGCTTTCCGTCTTGGTATTACGGTTTATACTTGTTAAAAATCGAAAAAAATTTCACTCTAGCTCTAATTATTATATCAAAATGTCTATTAAATATTAGCAGGGTTACCACCAAAATACTGAAATCAATTTCCCTGTCTTCTCCAGGTTTTCCATGTTGATAGGAACCCTGATTAGACCAAATTTATCGCTTCCTTTAGCAATTGTGACGTCATTTGTGATCTTTGGGCCATTGTTTAAGCTTAGCTGTTTGAAAGAGAGGGAACCTCCCTCTAAAAGACATTATTTTCATCCACTGTTGTAGCGAGAAAGAGGAACGTTAGGAATGTTAGTGACTGTACACTTGGTTGTAGCATTCTTTTTTTGTACAAAGTAGGGATGGGTCGGCGTCATATTTTTGATTTCGGTTCCAGTTTCGGTTTTCACACCCAAAAAACCTCGGTATCGGTTTTTGCCACCATCCACCCCAACCAGATTTTCCTAATTTTTTTTCTTGCAACAGTAGTATTACTAGTTTAAACTTACTCCTGCTTTCACTTTCAGCAGCGTCATAGACCGTGGGTATAGCTGTGGCACCATTTTCCTCTACTATTTTCGTTTTAATAGCTAGGAGCTTTGCTGTCATTTATACGTAGAAAACGATAATTATTAAAAAAAATGTAAAACAACAAATAATTTTTTGATTTTCGAACCACCGTACGAAAAACCGACAAAAAATCCGAATCGGTTTCGGTTTCCGACCCATCCCTAGCACAAAGATGCATTTTCACTTTGGCCAAATAGGCCTATATTCCCGTATACGATGTTTACTAGAAAAACAATAGTAATGTCACATTAAAAACCTTTTAGCTATTTATATTTTTATTTAAGCTCTCAGTAGTGTTAATTTTAACTTGACTACGCTGGCTAGGCTGTTTATTAACGCCTGTTTCAGACAGTGTATCTTGTAACCAAAATGGCAATGTGGTTATTCCTTCTATCAATCAGTTATTTTTATTGAATTCGTACTCCTTAACACAGTTGCAACTTTCGAATGGCTATAAGCCAATCAGAGAGCAGGGTTTCAAAGTTTCAACCAGGGCCTTTTATTTCGAAGGTAGGATGTTTTTCTTAAAACTAAAATAAGTTTTAATAGTAAACTCTTAGATGGATTTCTAAGCTACAGTTAGGAGAAATTTTAGTGCAAAGTTCGTGTGTTTGAATTTAGCTGCAAGTGCGACACTACAGTTTCTTGTCAAAATTTGTAAAAGCCGATTTAAGTTTCATGTAAACTATTTTTGAAGAGTGTGATACTCTAGCTACTGTTTTGTTGTAGACAACAAGTCGAATTTTAAAGTAAATTAAGTCCAAGTTTTAATGCAAACTGCCATTTTATTTACCGTGTAAATTCCCAAGAGTGTTTTAATTCTTGATTACTTTTCTGGTTTTCCTAATTTGGATATACTAGATTAGTTAAACGTTTTGCTATCCTTTCTGGTGGCAGCTGCTATTAGATATCTTAATTTTACTGCTAGCATAGGCAATGGATGCTAGGACCCTCAACAAGGTTGTAAACATGCTATGCTTGATTTAAAAAGCACGTGGTCATCGTGGCTGAGTTGTGAGAGAGCTCAGCCTGGTTGCTGGAGATTTGCAGATCTGGTCGAACCCCTGGAAAGGGGACCTTGGCAAAGTTCCCGCCAGGACTGCCGGCCAGGGTAGCGTGAGAGGCTACCATGCTCCTTCAGCGGCTATGGGAACTATTCTGGCAAATTCTGGACAATCTTTCGGCCCCTACGATGATCGGAGGTTTCCCGGATCGAATCCCCGGGTTGGCACCTCCCTTTACCAGATATTTCTTCTTCTCTAAAAGTCTGGTAATGTTCAAAATTGAGCCGGTTCAGCCATACAAGCATTAAGTTGCTTCGGCTGACTTAAGGCTCAAAGAAATTACTAAAAAAAAAAAAAAAAAAAAAAAAATTCCAGCCTTCTTGTAGGCTAGAATTCATGAAATTTTTGCTGATTTTGCCAAAGATTCAGCTTGACCATTTAATTCTGGGAAATACGGATGCCTAAAATGTGTCTGTCGTCACTCTTTCAAAAATTTCTGGAATTCTAAACTTGGAACTAGAGAGAATAAAAGTGCTCGCTCATTCTAGAGTATAGTAGCCAGGTATAGATGGTGATTTGGAAAAGCACGTTAAATCCAGTAGTGCCTGTCAGTTAACTAAAGTTGGCGTGACGCCTACAAAAAAGCATGTTTGGGAAAGACCTGTTGCTGTATGGGCAAGAATCTAAATTGATTTTTTTTTGGATCATGCTTTGGCAATAAAATGTTTCTTGTAGTACCTGATGTCCACTCGAAATTCCCATTTTTCAAATGCACTCAACAACACGCGTGAGTGTAATGAAGAAATTGAAAGAAATGTTTGCTATTTATGAGCTGGTCGTGTCCGACAATGGACCCACTATCCCGCAATGACTAAGATGCAGTTCGGCCATTACGAGTGGTCGTATCAAGTCAAGTATGACTAAACGATTTCCCTAGAATATTGCTGTACCCTCTAGAGACACCAAGATTTGATGTACATACATATTTAAGCACCATGGTCGCATACTGCAATTGTCGACTGGAAATGCCTAAAGTAATGTTAAGTGTGCAATGGATTGACACAGACAAATAGAGGAATTAGTAGCCTATCATTGTTTTGGAGCCTGAGTGAGAGAAAATTTGAAACATGCTTAGGAGACATGAATTGTTACATTAAATTTGAGAACATAAATATGAAAGGTGAAAGAACATTTTCAAGTGGGATTCGCAGAAATAATTAAGCTGGTTTAGGGTTTATGTAAGCCAATCTTGTTGAGAAATCAGCAGGGAGTGTTATAAACGTTTCAAAGCCTACACTATTTTGTGAACAGAAATTGATTCTAGTCACATTATTTTAAGAAGTGTCACAGCAATTTGTCACATTTGGTTTTTTTTAATTCAGTCCTTGGGCCGATCTTTGTGTAAAGCCTTAAAACAAAATTTTGTGGAGAAAATTTTGGACCACGAGGTATTTTAACCAGTTAGTACATGATATAGGAAGCACGTTGTAAAAATATCCCATCTGTAAAGTGTCAACTGCACCTACAGCAATTTGTTGTACGGTAACAATGACGCATGCTAAATTGTTGCACTTCAACGAATAAAATATTGCTTCTAATAAGTTGTTACAGACAAGACGCGAAGTCCATTCAGCAGAAAAGGTAGAAAATAAACAAGCGATCAAAAGAAATGAAATATTGCCATGAGAAGGTATAAATAAACACCCGTCGTAGCGTCCGGCGGCTGCAGTGAAACCCAGTGTAAATCCGTCTGGACGCCACACACTGGGCTTCACTTAGATCCTCGGATGACACAACGGGTGTTGATTTGTATAGAGATGCAGTCGTTTCTGTTGTTCTTTAGACCTTAATGTCAGCAATCAGCATGGCCGAGCAGGAGTTGAACTGGAAACATATAGAACAGAGAAGTCGAGCAGTTTGACTAGTGACATGTCCTCCCTCGTGGTTGTGACACTGTATCCGTATGTTGTAGACAAGCGACTATAGCGTCATTCTTTGAATTTTCAATTTCTACTGAGGTTGTACTGTTGACATGTAAATCCAAAGAGTAACACCTGTCTTCCAACGTTTTTTTAAGTAGTTAGTTTAAAAGTCTCTCTCAGAGCTCTATACACAGCAACTTCTCCTTTAGTGATAATAAAGAAATCAATGTGTCTCTTAACCTTCAGAGCTCTCAACACAGGCAAAAATCGAAATATACAAATTTACAAATTAATTTCTCCTTTATAAAAATGGTTTCCCTCTATTTCAGTATCATCTGTATGTAGATATCGGAAATTTAGCCAGCGTGTTTAGTTTTGAATGCATGTGGGGTGGGGAAATCACATGGAAACCAAAGACAAGTGGAAGTTCCTTTCCAAGCACATGCAGCATTCCTCAAACAATGTACCGCAGCATTTAAATCTTGTTATTCTAGAGCACAATCAGAAAAATCCATAATTTCACAATATTTTATCAACATCCAGCGAATTTTCGACTGCTCTAAAGGAACTTGAGAGATTGTGAGTTTGTGAGATCGTGCATTAAAAATTATGGATTTTTCCGATTGTGCTTCAGAAAACTCTCACGGTAAAATTAGCCATTTTGGCTTGTTATTCTATCATACTTTAAAAAAATTTAGCAAGTAAACTGTAAAATTGTATATACCGATATTAAAAAGACATTCAGTCTTTAAATCCACCTTTACGTATTAACATTGAAAAGAACATTTTGCCGGCCCCCAGTCTGGCCGGCTAAAAATGGTTTCTTTTTGCCTAAAACATACTTAACCTGGTAATTTTAGCATTACATTCCTCGAATGTGATGTTCCCCTGGAGGTTTCTTCCGGTTTGTAGACACCTGCTTGCATATCCCACAGCGCATGCGCGGCGCGGTCCTCCCTTATAAAAGCGCCAGCGCGCACGTTGTCGGCATTCATTTTACTCTCAATGTGTCAGGCGGTGACTCGAGAGGGGAGGCAGGGCGGGAGTTAAGGTTAAGTATGTTTTAGGCAAAAAGAAACCATTTTTAGCCGGCAAAATGTTTTTTCTTTATTGCCAAAACATCTTAACCTGGTAATTTTAGCATTACCAGTTGACCTCGTCAAATTTGGTGGCGGGCACCGTCTGAACGAGCGCCCCGGGATGCAAGCAGGATTTCCCCCATAAATTCTTTATCTGCAAGAGAAAAATTCGCACTTTATTCAGAACAATTGGGCTAACAGGAATTTGGTCTCTTTCGTGGGAATTGGTGGCCCTGAAAAGGGCCGTTGTTTGAGGGTCTTGCTTCTAGGTGGAAGGATCTTGCTTCCCACCTGGATCTTGTTTCTGCTTCGTTCTGAGTGCTTGAGGGGGTTTGACCACGGTCCTGGCTGCGACGATCGGTCCCAGTCGGTGTAGTACGGATTTATCCTTCGTCATATCCCTTAGGTAGTAGGACGTGAAGGTAGATTGGTGGCGCCACGATGCTGATGCTAGGATTTCTTTGATCGGTGTGGCGTTGTGGTGGGCCCAGGATGTGGAGATAGCTCTTACTTCGTGCACTGCTATCCTCATGCTCTTACTCAATTCGGGTTTGTCGTAAGCTGCTTCGATTGTTTTCCTGATCCAGCGTGACACCATGGCGGCTGTTGTTTCGCCGGTTTGGAGGTCTACTGGGAGAAAGAGTTGGTTCCTGCCTCTCCGTATGTCTTCGTGTTGAGTGCGGGCAAGGTAGAAGCGGAGAGCTCTGACTGGGCAGAGGACACGTTCGGGTTCGTTTCCGGTGAGGTTCGAGAGGGCAGGGAATGTTATGGGTTTTGAGGGTTCGGATGGCTTTTGAATCTTTGCTCTGAAGGATGCTCTCTGGAAGAGTGTGACTGATGAGAAATTCGGGCCGACGATGCAGTATGCTGGGTCTGCTGAAAGGGCTTGGATCTCGGAGAATCTTAGACTTGCTGCTAGTGTTACGGGGAAAACAGTTTTGCGAGTCATGAGGTGGAGTGAGCTGTCTTGCATGGGTTCATAGGGGTTCTCCATTAGTGATTGTAGTACGATGGAAAGGTCCCAGTCGGTGACGGAACGTCTGATGGTTGGTCGATCGTTTTCGTATGTGCGTAGTAAGGCAGAAATTCGGTAGTCTACCAGTAGGGCGGTGCGACCGGCAGCTTTGAAGACGGAAGTTAGTGCAGACCGATAGACGAGGATGGTAGAGCCTTTGAGTTTGTCGATGTTGAAGAGGTCACCGAAGAAGCTTAGGAGCTCGGGAAGAGAGGGGTTGAGTGGATTTGTGCGTTTCGCGATACACCAATGAATCCATTTAGACCAGTGGCTGTCATACATGCGGTTTGTCGATTCTCTGGTTGCCTTTAATGCGATGCGTTCGGCCTCTTCTTGATGAATGCCAGCCTTTTTGAGGAGTTTGATGATAGTAGCCACCCGTGTAAGTTTAGGTTTGGAAGGTTCGGGTGTAGTTTTGTTCCTTTCTGTTGTGACAGAAGATCTGGTAGAAGAGGGAGACTTCTTGGACTGTCGACTACTAGGTTTAGGAGGAGCGGGAACCAGGTTGCTGATGGCCAGAGGGGGGCTATTAGAATGAACAGACTCTGACTTTCTTCTATTTTCCGGAGTACTTGTGGAAGTAGCTTGAATGGTGGAAATAGGTAGGCGAACAGGTTGTGCCATGGAAACGTGAGAGCGTCTACTGCTATTGCCGAGTCGTCCGGGGTCGGGCTGATGTAGTGGGGAAGTCTGGCATTGTGCCTCGTGGCGAATAGGTCCAGCATTGGTCTGTCCCAGATGTTGAAGAGAGATTCGCAGATGGATTTCTTGAGGCACCATTCCCCTGCTGGTGGTTTCTGGCGTGACAGAGAGTCTGCAATCAAATTCCTGTTGCCTGGGATGTGAAGTGGCAGGAGGGTGATGTTGTGTGGGATGCACAGGTTGAAAATTTCCGTCATTAAGTTGTGGAGTGATCTTGATTTCGTTCCGCCTTCTTGATGTAGGCCAGGGCTGTTGTGTTGTCGGCCTGGATCTGTATCACCTTGTTTTTGATGAGTGGAAGGAAGTGCCGTAGAGCTAGGAGTATTGCACGTAGTTCCAGTCCGTTGATGTGGTCTTTGAGGGTGCCAGGCCATAGGCCGGAGATTTCCTGGTTGTTTAGGTGTGCTCCTCAGCCAGTGTTTGATGCGTCCGTGAAGATCCGGTTGTCGGGTGTTGGTTCATGCAGAGGCACGGACTTTGACAGGTTTATGGCGTCGGGGACCACCAGAGGAGGGATTCGAAGGGGAAATCCTTGTCGAGCGGGATCTGCCTGTCTGGATTGTTTTGGTTGATTGAATGATTGTCTATCCGGTAGTGATGGAATGGTCTTACCATCCACCGTCCGTAAGGGACCAGGTTAGCCATTGCGTCCATTTTCCCGATGAGGGAGTTCAGTTCTCGGGCGGAGAAGCTTCGTTGGTGGCGAAAAACCCGGATGTGGTGTAAGAGATCCTCTATGCGTTCTGGAGAGGGGGAGATTGATGCTGAACGAAGGTCGAACGAAGCTCCGAGGAACGTGAAAGCTTGTTCTGGAAGGAGTCGTGATTTCGCCAGGTTTACGCCAAATCCTAGGCTGTGTAGTAGGTTGATGGTTTTGTCCTTGTTGCGGTCCAATTGGGGCGGGTCTGGGTCGTTGAGGGCCCAGTCGTCGAGATAGGCATTGGCTTGTATTTGGTGCTGGTGAAGGTATGCCAGGACTGGTTTCAGTACTAGAGTGAAAATTCTTGGGGCTGCATTCAGACCGAAGGGAAGGCAGCGGAATTCGAAGACTTCTTGGTTGTAGATGAAACGAAAGTAGTGGGTGATCGCTGGATGGAGGGGGACATGGAGGTAAGCATCTTCCAGGTCGATGGTGACTGTCCAGTCGCCCTGCATGAATGATTGGCGAATGGAGTCTAGGGTGTCCATTTTGAAGTGTTCGTTTTGGATGTATTTGTTGAGGGGTTTCATGTTGAAGATTAGACATGAGCCTCCTGATTTCTTTGGCCGGGTGAAGATCGAGCTGTAGAACCCCGGGCCTGGGTTGGAAAGTTGTCATATCGCCTCCTTCCGTAGCAACTCCGATACTTCGTGCGACAGGGGAGCTGTCGTTTGGGGCGAGAAGTCCCACGGGGAGATGGCGACAGCGGCGGATGGTGCAGGAACGTCGGACGAAAGCCGTGTTTTATAATTGATAGAATTTCCAGATTGGTGGTTAGTCTTTGCCAGGACGGGAGGAAGTGGCGTAATCTGGCCCCGACAGGAAGGCCAGCGAAGGGCAGGGCGTCATTGTTGATTTTTCCGTTGCGTTTTTCTGCCCCCGGGTGATGAGAATCGACTCCTTCGGTCGGGGATAGCGGTGCGCTTCTGATGGGAGCGTTGGCCGGGGCGGGAGCGAGGAGCGTCGGAACGAAAGGGCTGCTGGTTTCGTTGCTGTGGAGCGGCAGTGTCGTCCGGGCGGCTGGAGGTTGATGCCGTATTTTTGTGCCAGTCGTCGGCGGGACGGGAGTTGGCTTGTCTGTGCCACGGGCGGCTTGAAGACATGGATTGTTTGTGCGGTCTTGGTTTCTTCGAGACATCAAGGTGAGGAGCGAGTGTTGGGATCTGGCCTCGGAAGAGAGTTTCGGATTCGTGAATCGGAAGATTTCTCAGGCGGTGTTGTGTGGAGAAGTTCAAGTTGTTTGCCGACGACAAGGCGATATCGCGAAGGAGGAGTGTGTTATTGAACAGCGCTTTTGTCGCCCAGTTGATGGCGTGATAGGTGGCGAAATGGGCCTTTTGGAAGAGCTGGGTAATCAGGGACGGCAAGTTCTTGAGCTCTTCGGGATGATTGTCGGACGACAGCTTCTCACATAGGGCGTTGATGGCCGTGTGTAGGACGTCAGCTTGGGAGGCCGCTCGTAGGCTTAGCCGCAGACATTTGTCGTTCTCGTACAGTACGAAGGTTGGGATGTCAGCCTTCTTGGGTATGGACATAGAAGTGACGACGTCCATCTTGATTTCGCTGCAAATGAATTCACATTCCGGGTAGGTTTCAAAATTGCGGGGATTTGTAGCGCCGTCTCCGAAGGGTTTGAAGAAGCTGTTTTCTCGTCCGGGACGTGGCAACGGGGGTTCCGTGTCGAGAAGAAGAGGGTCGCCTTTGCCTAGGATGGAGCCTTCGTTGCGGAGGAGACACGTTAGGAGTGTCGTTGACTGACCCAGGAGGCAGCGGGGCTTGGTATCCTTGTCCCTTGAGGCGAATCCAAGGCCTGTCGTTAGGCCACCGTTGATGACTGGAGCGTCCGGTGCTTTTGAGGGCTTGAACAGGAAACAATCCGGGACTGTCTCCTCGACAGTCTTTAGAAGAGCTGCGAGCGACAGAGTGGTTTCGTCTGGAGTGTCGTCCGGGAATCTGATGCGTTTCTCGGCAGTAAGGGCGGGCGACAGTGGGTGGTGCGACGACAGTGTGTCGTCCGGCTTGCGCTTGTGTGCTGAGGCCGGCGGGGGGAAAGCGGCATGCCTGTGTCCTTCGTGGCAAGAGGTGGAAGCGACCCAGTCCTGGATGCGGGCCTTTCGTACCGATGAGGTGCAGGACGGGGGCGGCATCGGGTTAGACTGCAGGTGGCGGACAGTGTTGTGTACGATTTCTCGTACGACACTGCGGCTGACGCTGAGGCCTATCCGGTAGGAGCTGGACGACAGGTCGAGTGGCGAGTTTCGTTCCGGAGAGTGGGTGAGTGTCGCCTGGCGTGGAGACACCTCTGGAGGAAAATGAATGCCGACAACGTGCGCGCTGGCGCTTTTATAAGGGAGGATCGCGCCGCGCATGCGCGGTGGGATATGCAAGCAGGCGTCTACAAACCGCAAGAAACCTCCAGGGGAACATCACATTCGAGGAATGTAATGCTAAAATTACCAGGTTAAGATGTTTTGGCAATAAAGAAAGAACATTTTGCCGGCCCCCAGCCAGGCCGGCTAAAAATGGTTTCTTTTTTGCCTAAAACATACTTAACCTGATTACATTGTCCTCAATTAATGTCTCACTGGAGGATTTAAAGTTGCTTGTAGTCGCCTTGACCCACTGTGTATGCGCAGCCCTCTCTATATAAGCGAGAACGTGGTTTGTCTCGGCATTTATTTTCCTCTCAATCTGTCAGGCGGTGACTCGAGAGGGGAGGTAGGGCGGGCTTAGGTTAAGTATGTTTTAGGCAAAAAAGAAACCATTTTTAGCCAACCTGGCTGGGTCCGGCAAAATGTTCTTTCTTTGTTTGCCAAACATATTAACCTGATAATTTAGCATTATCAGTAGACCTCGTCAAACGTGGTGGCAGGCACCGATCTGACGGGGTGCCCCGGGATGGAAGCAGGCTTCCCCCAAAATTTTTATTGTAGTAAAAATTTGCACTTTGTTCAGAACAGGATGATAAAAGAGGAACTTGGACCACTTTCGGGGATTTGGACCGTTGCTAATGAGGGATCTTGCTTCCTTCTATGGATGGCTTGTTTCCATCTGGGATGGCTTGATTCAGCTTCGTTCTGATTGTGCTTAAGGGGGCTTGACCATAGTTCTGGCTGCACCGTTTGGTTCCAGCCGGTGTGGTCTCTTTCCTTCTCTTGATATGTTCCTCAGGAAGTGGGAGGAGAATGTCGTTGAGTGACGTCAGAATGCGGCTTGTAGCGTTTCTTCTGTTGAATGGTGATGTGATGTGTTCATGATGTAGAAAACGCTGAGTCCTTTGATAGTTTTCTTTATCCAGCGGAAGATCATGGATGCGAGTAGAAGTTGGTAATCATCAGGAAGGTTGGTCTTGTCAGCTGCCTTGAAAACCGAGTTTTTAGGGCTGAGCGGTAGACAAGGATCGTTGAGCCTTTGAGTTTGTCGATGTTGAAACCGTCAGTAAAGAATCTTAAAAGTTCGAGTAGGGAGGATTGATTGGAATGATTTTCTTTGTGAAATCCCAAAAAAACCAAATGGGCCAGTGGCTGTCATGCATTTTGATTGATGGTTTTGTGGTGGCTTTTGAAGTAATTCGGGTGGCATCATCTTTGATGAATTCCAGCCATCTTCAGGGAGGGATGTTGGATTGACGACTAGGAGAGATGGTAGGTGTGGGAACCATGGTGCCGTCAACTAGGGGGAAGCTGTTAGATGAAAGAGGCTTTGACTTTCTTTAGGTTTCTGAAGCAATTATGGGTTTGGCTTGGGTACGGTCGAGACAAGCTGTTGTCTGACTTGAGAACTTCACTCAATTCGTGGGGTAAAGTCAGAATGAAATGAGTGTTGGTGTAGGTAACCCTGGTGGTCTTAATCTTCACTTGAGAAGCGGGGTAAGCATCGTCCAGACTCCCGACGAGGGGAGAGTTTCATCCACTTGACTCTTCATTCGAAACATGGGGTTAGCCAGGTATGGGACAAGTACCGAAGTGGGATGCTACAGATGTTATGATTTCCGCACGAGACGTGGAGTAAGCCATGGTCGAGACAAGGTGTAAGTAGGGCTGGTACTTTCCGGTTTTTTAGTTATCCGTTTCCCCGGTTTTTTTTTCGGTCGGTTACACGAAAACCGTTTCTCCGTTTTCAGCAAAAAATACAGCCAAAAAAATTTCATCCCTATGTAATACATTAATAAAAAAAAACAAAGCTGAAAAAAAAATATGATTTAGGCCTTGGTAAGACAGGCACAGTTATTGAGTACGTGTAGCGTTTTGGGATTTAAACTAGATGTAAGTTGACGGTGATAAATTTAAGTACTAACTTTATCAAAAATTTTGACTTTATGTAGCTTCAAAATATCTACAAGATGGCTTAGGCCTATTTACGACAACGTAAGCCAAAAACAAAACAACAAAATTTAACAACGTTTTCGTTAATGTTCCATTCATTTCAAATTATGAGCCATAAAAATTAGCATGTTTGCGTTTTCGAGTAGCAACGCATTTCGTTTATGTGTTATGACTGCGCTTCCCTGCCGTTCGCGCTAGGTATAGACGAGTCCACTACTCCGTGACGCGGGGAGGGCAGATGCTGGCCAGCTTGTCTTTAACTGCCTCGTGTACGCACTGGCGATCAGCAGTTTGTTTCAAAGAAAGTAAGCAGCTTCAATGGGAACAAGCCCATGCAGATTATTCGTAAATAAGCTGCCCCTACTCACCCCGGTTTTCTACTTTCACTGATTTTGAGTGTTTGGATTAGTAGGCCTAAATGATGACACTTTGCTATTTTTGGCTCGTTCACCGCGGGTTTTGAATGGTGCACGCAGCAAACGTTTTTCGGATACGGGTTTTATAATCCGTGTAACCGAACGTGGAACGGTTTCCGATTAACCGTGTAACCGATCCCAGCCCTAGGTGTAAGGAGTGAAAACGACGTCTGACTTGATGCTTCATTTAAAAGCATGGTTTTTTAGCCACGGATGAGCTGGAATTAGAGTGGGCGGCAACTGTTGTCTTGATTTTACTCGAGACGTGAAGGTCCGCCATGGTCAAGATAAGCAGCCAAAGATGGAGGCGGTCCTGACTTGATTCTTCAGTCAAGGTGTGGGTTCTAACCACGAATGAGACGAGTATGAGTGTAGACAGCAGCTGTTGTCTTGGTTTTTTTAAATATTTTTTTTTAATTTTATTTTTTTTTTTATTTATTTTTACTCGAGGCATGGGGACAGCAATGGGCAAGACAAGCGCCAAGAGGTGCAAACGGCTTCGGTCTTGGACCTTCACTTAAACGTGGTTTTTTTGCCACGAGTGAGACAAGTAGCAATGAGCAGCAACTGTTGTCTTGATATTCGATGTAGGGTCAGTCACAGTTGAGACAAGCAGCAAGAGGTGCAAACGGGCTTCCGTCTTGAATCTTCAGTCAAACTGTGGGTTTTAGCCATGAATGAAACGAGCAGCAGTACAGGGCGACTGTTGGCTTGATGTTCGTTTGAGGCGTGGGTTCAGCCACGGTCGAGCCAAGTAGTAAAAGGTGTAAACGGCTTCTGACTTGGATCTTCACCCAAAAACGTGGGATTTAGCCACGCGTGAGACGAGCAACAGTAGACAGCAACTGTTGGCTGATGTTTGTTCCAAACGTGGGTCCCGTCACGATCGAGCCAAGAGGTGCAAACGTCTTCCGTCTTGATTCTTCACTCAAAACGTGGGATTTAGCCACGAGTGAGACGAGCAGTGGTAGACATCAACAGTTGACTTGGTTTCGCTCGAGACGTGGGGTCAGCCATGGTTGAGACAAGCAGTGAGTGGTGTAATCGGCTTCCATCTTGGTTCTCCACTAAAAAAACGTGGGGTTTAGCCACGAGTGAGACGAGTGGCAGTAGACAGTAACTGTTGGCTTGATATTCGTTCCAGTCGCGGGGTCAGCCATGGTTGAAACAAGCAGCAAGAGGTGCAAACGTCTTCCGTCTTGGATCTTGACTCAGGACGTGGGTTTAGCCACGAGTGAGACCAGCACTAGTGGACAGCAACTGTTGTACATGGCTTCGCCTCGGTCTACTCAAAACGTGGGAATTAGCCATGGATGAGACGAGCAGCAATGGGCAGCAACTCTTGTCTTGATTTGCGCCCGACTTGAAGTTCCACCGGAGGCTTGTTGCGAGCGGCGGTTTCGGGGTGGTTGTGCATTTCTGGTTGAAATGCTGATTGGAGCGTGAGCGAGGCTGTCGGTCAGGCCGAAAGGGGTATGTCGTGCTGGAAGAGCTGTTGTTGCGTGCGACGTTTGAGGAAGCCGGTGGTTTCTCGGGAGAGGGGCGGGAGCTTTCGTATCTGTTTGGTTTAGATGACCGAAAGGCTGGCTTGTCTTGTCAGACAGTTTTAGGCTTGCGAGAAATATCCAGATGAAGTGCGAGGGTCGGGTTCAGTCCCCCGAAAAGCGTGTCGGGACTCGTGAAGCGGTTAGTTGCGTAGACGATGTCTGGTCGATTCGTTCAGGTTGTGTGTAAATTTGAGAGCAGCTTCCCTTAAAAGTGATGTGTTATTAAATAACGCACGTGTGGCCCAGTTCAGGGAGTTGTAGGTTGAAATACTAGCTTTTCGGAATGAGAAATGAGAGAAGACAGGTTATGGGTTTCTTCGGGTCTTGTATCGGCTGACGGCTTCTCACAAAGAGCGTTGACTGCAGTGTTTAGGACGTCGGCTTGTGAAGCTGCTCGTAAGCTAAGGCGTAAGCACTTGTCGTCGTCGTACAGGACATAAGAAGGCACTTCAACTCTTTAAGGGATGGTTAGGGCTGATCCGATATACAGCTTGACTTTGCTGCATAGGAATTCACATTCATGGTAAGTGTCAAAATTCTTGGGGTTGTTGATTGTCCCAAAAGGCTACGGGGTCTTGCGTCCTTGTCGCGGAGGGCGAATCCAAAGATGGTCTTAAGTCCTCTGTTTATTACTGGGGCATCTGCAGACTTGGAAGGTTCATACAGGAAACAGTCTTGGACTGTGTCTTCTATTTTCTTGAGACGTGATGCTAGAGAGGGATTGACGGATCGTTATAGTTGTCGTCGTCCTGATGGCGGGTGTCGTTGCATTGGGGTCGACCGACAGGGATGAATGCTTGCGTTTCTTAGCAGACGGATCGGAGGTGTGCGACATGCGTTTACGGCTTTCATGGCTCGTTGTGGATGTGACCTAGTCTTGTGTGTTAGCCTGTTGTACGATTGAGGTGCACAACGGGGGGGAGGGGGGCCTCGGCGCCTTGTCGGCAAAGCAGCAGAGGACAGAACCGACGAGGTTGTGGGCTTCGCTGTAAGTGACGTTATGTTCCTTGTGAGATGGTTTCGACGACAAGTCGAGAGGTGAGTTGTTGACCGAAAGGCCCGCATGAGATGGGGCTGCAAGGAGCTTCTGCTTGGCATCCCGGAGAAGCGCATTGGCGTGTCGGACATCTTCTGCCAGGACCGAAGGACGGGAGGAGGCGAGGTGTGTCGGCCGTCTTGTGGCGGAGAGACGTCGTCGTCGTTGGCGACATGCACGTCCCGTATAGCGCCGGGTGCGCAGAGGTCGTCACGGACGGCGAGCTTCTGCTTGGCATGTCGGACAAGCGCCTTGGTGTGTCTTACATCTTCTACCAGGACCAAAGGACGGGAGGAGGCGAGGTGTTTTGGCCGTCTTGTAGCGTTAGAGGTCGTCGTCGTTGGTGACGTGCACGTCCCGTACAGCGACGGGCGCGCAGCGGTCGTCGCGGACGGGGGCTTCTGCTTGGCATGTCAGATAAGCGCCTTGGTGTGTCTTACATCTTCTACCAGGACCAAAAGGACGGGCGGAGGCGAGGTGTGTCGGTCGTCTTGTAGCGGACAGACGTCGTCGTCGTTGGCGACATGCACGACCCGTTCAGTGCCGGGCACTAGCGGTCGTCGCGGACGGGAGGGATAGTGGGAGGAGAGAGAGCAGCATCCGAGGTAGGAGCAGTGACCGACAGGGCAGCATCCAACGTCGGAGACGAACGACAGGAAATCCAGGTGGGAGACGAGGTGACATGAAGGAACCTCTGGAGGAAAATGAATGCCGAGACCAACCAAGTTCTCGCTTATATAGAGAGGGCTGCGCATGCGCAGTGGGTCATCCAAGCAGGCGGCAAAAGCAACTTTAAATCTTCCAGTGAGACATTAATTGAGGACAATGTAATGCTAAATTATCAGGTTAATATGTTTGGCAAACAAAGAAACATAGGCTATTGTTCAGTCTTCCATTTATTTTAGGGCTTTTCTTCTTGCCAACGAAGCAAGCATAGAGTTACGAAGGAACTGGTTTCTGCATGGCCGTAAGCATCTGTGGGCACAGGTATCTTGCCTGAACTTGGGGAGTGACTCACACCTGCTTGCTCTTCGCGATCGCTGACTGACCAATAGGCCTAGGTTCACACGCGTTGAGTTTCCAAAACGCAAAACGAGACTTTCCACAAAGTTTCCTAAACAAGGCTATGCAGAGAGCTCCGAGTCTCACACCAATCTGAAAGAGGTGGAGGTGCAAGATTTCCCAAGAGCATCCCTAACCTACATCAGAGGAGTTAGTAAGCCTATCCAAAAGGATCTCTGTAAAAATAACTGTAGAACATTTCTTAAGAACGGTAAAAATTTGAAGGCACTTTTCAACCAGGGCTCACACTGTGATGTGCAGCAGCGTGAAGAACCAGCTCCTGATACCAGCGAATCGGCGATTCAGAGAAAAAGCCGCATGTACAGAAAGGTAGTGTAACACAGACAGACGCAACGCACAGCTATAAGGAGTAAGTCAGGATTTCAGAACCGGTACCTCTACTTCCTCCTGTAGCAGATCCAGTGAAGAAAAGTGAGGATGGGGAAGGACCACTCGCTTCAAAGACCACCAGAGGAGTGTACCTAGTGCCTTGTGAGGAATGCGATGCTGTTTACATTGGCAAGACAAGGAGAGAGAGAGCACATAGCTGACACTAAGAATAAAGTGCAAGAAAATGGCATCGCATTCCATCACAGTGAAACGGGACCACACCCTTCAAAAATCAAACTCAAGTTGGGACCCCCATCTTCGTGCCCTAGAATCACTTTCCATCCAGCACTATGAAAAATTTGGCATTCCACTGATGAATCTTCACCCCCCTTCGTTCCCAAGTATCACACACCTGGTGCACGACAAGCTAACCGCACAGTTCGCACATCGTTGGAAAACACAACGGCCTTCCAAATGTCGTACGCAAAACAGTTTTCAAATCTGGAAGCAGACGACAGCAGTTGTGGTGATGACGTAGGTAAACAAGAACTAACAGCTTAAAAAGGCCGGAAGAAGACGAACGTGAGTATTTTCCATTATCTGTTCGTCAAAATTTGTCAAACTCGGTGTTCGTAGAGTGTTTGAACATACAGCATACTTAATTCCAACATAATGTTATCCCAAGTTCGTCGCACAGTTTCTTTCAAAACACAATTTTTTAGTCTGTAGTCACTGCTTACAATACCAAGCATTTAAAAAAAAAAAGGAAAAATCTACGATTTCAAGCACGTGGATTTTTTTCATGAATCGTCACATTGTGGTTAAGTGCCATCCCTGTGTATGACCCAACGACAGAAAACATTTCTAACTTACCTACAACTTATTACTAAATCTTTATCAGCAGTGACACAGTTGACAATATCATTATGCCCTTCCAATGTCCTAACCCTGAAAATCTGTTTCTTCCAATTAACTGTTACGTTCTCTTTTTTCACTGAAGTTGGCAGCTTTGTCTGTTGATGAGCTAGAAGGAAAAAGGCAACATTAAGGTAAGTACTACAGCCACAGAAGAATGAGGGATAAATACATTTAATGTAAAATATAAACAGCAGGTATATAAACACAAAATTTCAGAGTTAACGTTGCACGAGTTGTGCAGGTCATTACTTCTAAAATCAAAACCCCCCAAAAGGCTTGTATTTGTTTTTTTTTTTTTTTGGGGGGGGGGTTTGGTGGATGGGGGGTGGATTTAGAAATAAACTCCATTTCTTGCAAGGTCATTGGTGGTGAGATACTGGGAATTTCACTCACCTACAAACCTTTGTGTGAACTACAAAAAAGTTTTAAAGGTACGTGCATCCATGTTGGCTTGCCTGTAAGACTCGCATTTGGCGACATTAGTTCAAACGTATGTAAATGTTGCCAACACAGCTATTTTCTTATTTTTTCTTTCGTGTGAGATGATTTTGCGACATTAACTCTAATTTTCACTTACTTTTTTGTAATGCAGCACCAGAAGTGTTCCAGTTACTTCAAACTAGCAAA
>JAHWFP010230427.1:96326-117548 GCA_023313725.1 Lithobius niger | reverse complement strand
TAGGATTAACATTTTGTGGGGTGCCGAACCTTCCAAAATTTTTTAGTTCCCCTCTATAGTCACCGCCAAGAAAGAAGTCCAACGCGTTTCAAAACAGGGGTATGCATTGTGCATGCCGGCTGCGTCGTTTACCTTGCAGATATCTGCCATAGCTAAGCAGCCAACGTGTGCTCATATACTAAAGCTGCTAGGGGCCATAATTTGGGCTAATCATGCACATCGAGCAAAAAGCTTGAAATTTGACATGCAAGTAATTCTTAGTAGGCTAATACAAATAGAAATAGATTCTCCTTGACTCGTGAAATACTGAAAAACGTTCCAAATAACACCCCTAGCTTGACTGTGGAAAGTTTATTTTTTAATGTTGACACGAAGTTGATCGGAAAGCGACGCCATTGTTGTTGGCCTAATAGCGTTGCCACGACGACGCAGTTATAGAGTATAGAGGCAAGGCGCACTTTTGTCCATGAAAGATTAGTAGTCCTAAAATGACCATATAAGGCAAGTCTTCTTTCCTGGCGGATAGTATAAGTCGTTCTAAAAAAATGTGTCCTCTTGGAAAGGCATTTTTCTAGTAGACCCTCCCCCCCTCCAAAAAAATCATAGGTTTACACACCCTTATAATGAAACCCACAAACTAGTGACCTAACAAATCACTAAAACCTTACACTGGTAAGGTGAATGCCTGCTAGTGCTTATGGCTCAGGAGTGTTTGGACATCCATTTGCCCTTACGCTTTACAGTGCATCAACAGCAAAACCAGTTGACAAGTGCATTGGCTACAGACAATATGTCAAAATACCAACTGCAAGTGTGCAAGTATATGTTTAAGAAAATTTTGAACTGTCAATACAGCAAACGCTATATCGGTAACTTTCAAACAGGGTTGAAGTCTGATTTTTCAACCTCACTTGAGCCTTTTTGAAAGGATGCAAATAGTTGGGATAGCATTCTCACAAAAATAATAATTCTGTGGTTGAACGAAGCACTGGTTGGCCTCCCCATCTTATTCAATTGCACAACAGGTGTGTGCCAAGCAACCAGTGTGAATACACCGTTGATGCTTAACTTTTAAATAATGAAGCAGGCCTTGTTGCTAGGCATGCTAAAAAGTTCTGGAAATGTGTGGTGCCTGCCTCCCCCACCATCATTTAGAAACTTTTGTTCAATTTTGATCCCCTTGAAGGCTGATGAAAAATGGAATTTCTACTAGGGTGTAAACGAGCGCCACCGAAAAACGCCTGTTTTTCAAAAATTTGAAATTTTTTTTCTTGATGCACCCAAATGCCTCGCCAAGGCAAATCCAGCCATTTTTGCAATAATGGTCCGATTCTTACAAACTCTTCGACATTCAATAGCCTGTCCAAATACAAGACTCTTGGGGAAGCCCAAATCCGGACTTTCCACAAGGAAGAACCATTAAACTACGTATGAAGATCACCTCAAACCCACCACATCGCACCTTCATCATGGCCGCCATTATTAAAACTCTGTATTTATGTATTTTTACTCTCCTTTTCCTTTTAGGGCAAAAAGCCCGAACACACTAGCTTAGTGCATTTTAGGAGGAGCTTCCTCTGCGAAGGTACTGAACCTCGAGGATTTGTACAGACAACCATTTGTAGTGTGATATTTTTTATTGTGTTTGTCGGCCGCAATCCATATGAAAAATTTCCACAACGATAAATTTTAACTCAAAATTTTAAACGTTAAACGTTCCCAGTACTTAATGCCTTATAGCATCCAACTAAGCTAGTTTATGTAACCGCATTTATCCTTTTATAATAATCTTTTACCCCTAGACACGCTACCATGTGTCCAAACGTACTACGACCTGGCCTTCTACCGGACACGAATTTTCAGTGTATATATGTTTGTTTTAGTTCTCCTCTGACCTGACTGAGACCTACCGAATGCTACCAAAGCTTGATCTACTATTAAAAACCAAAAGATGTTTATAAAAGATCTATTCAAACCAAATCCGAAAGTCAAACTGTGCTAAATCCCCCTTATTGCCCCTCTCCCCCGCCAAAACTAGTTGTGATGTATAACACTGCAGTTTACAGTTAAAGCTTATAAATTTAATAGTAATGCTTTCTGCATTACCCAAAGCCAAGTATTAAGCTTTAACAAGAGCCTATTCACGTTGCAAACATGTAAATATTCATTCCATAGCCAATAATACAAAATAAAGGCCTATTTCCCAAAGTTCAATTGAGTGAAACTCAAACAGGCCTATCTTTTCCGTCTTTACATGTCCCTACTCCTTCAAACGGCTCTGCACCCAGTTCCTTTGTTCATCCGACTTCTCCTCCCACTTTCCATTGTTCACCAGGCCCTCAGCCAATCAGACCCCCGCAGCTATCCACGGTGTCCACGCCAACTTCCGGTAATGTGTATATAACCCCAGCCCCAGAACGCAATCATTAGCACAGCTCACAGATCTCAAGCTAGAGAAGGGTCACGCCAGTCGGGAGTGGAGACACCATGTCCGGAGAATGCCATGCCGGGCACAATGGTAGTGGTTCATATGTTATAGTTTAGCTTTTGAAAGTTCAGTTTAGGACCCCCATATTCTAAATTTTAGTTTAAAACTTAACTTAACTCTCTAGCTTGTTAAATTTATGGTGGAGACGCCTGTAGCGGCATCTTAGGTTCTCTCTCCCCATAACGTCAGAGTGGTTCTCTTACTAAAAACCAACCTTTCCAGTTTATTTTAAATGGATTTTTAACTTAAACTAAATGACGGTTTGATCTTTGTGGAAGTCAAATTGAAACAAACTGATGCCTAAGTGTAAAATTGCCGGACTTTTTATTACTTAGAACAGTTCTCGAGGGAACTAAGGGCGGTTGATCTTTTTGTACTTGGAAAACTTAGAAACATAACTGTGGACGGTTGATCGTGTAGAAACATACTGTCAGACTTTTATCAGTTGCGGCTGTTGAGTCTTGTGGGTGTCTCCGGGAGCACTTAATATTACTTTTTCTATTGTGAAAATTTAAACTTTTATTCCAAACACAAGTGTTGTTGGTCTGAAAACGTGCGAATTACTAATTTGTATATTCCAAACTTGCTACTTTTAAATAATTGTATTCAAGAGCTTTTAGAAGCAAACTATGATGTAAAGTGTTATTTCATTCTGTTGCAAAAATAAAACCAGGAGTTTTAAGCTTCAGTCGTTTGCTAGATTTGATTAATTTTATTTTAGTGCAAAATAAATATGTAGCCCATCTTTAATTTTAGCTAGTAAAACAGTTAAATCCATCGTTGGTGGCAGCGATACCGACAGTTTAAGGTTTGGCCCCTTTAATTAGGACCGGCGCTCCATCCCCCATGCTGGGACAGTCGCCCATGCTGTGTTGAATAACGTAAAAAGTCATCATTAACACCGATTAACCTCAAGCTGAAACTCCACGTACACCAGGGAAACCGGGGGCGTTACAAGCACCTAAGCCGTCGTAGCGTCCGCCGTTACAAGGGTAAGGTATTACCCACAGGAGAAATTACGTTCTCGGAGTGGAGAATGACCAAGTCTGTGTTACGTATGGGATCTCCCTCTCACCAATCAGTGCTTTGTAACCTACGTCACACTTCAAAATTATGTTAGTAATTTTGGCAAAAACATGCAAACCCCTACTCCCGTACCAACTCCCGCCCATCCCCCACTTCCCAGATACCACTCTCCTTTCCAGTAACGGTTCCGAGCTGATAGGAGGGCGGGACATTAACCGTAACATAGACTTCATCGTTCTCCACTCGGAGAACTAATTTCTCTTGCGGATAAGGACCTTACACTGGTAGAAATTCATTTCTCCTTCGTGTAGCTCTCCTCGTCTGTGTTACGTATGGTATAGATTCACATAAGTACGTAGCCCAGAAAAACGGAACCTTACGTCCTCAATCGGGGGGTCCCACTAGGGGCTCCCAGTCCTCAACTTTCTGGTAGCTTCGACACCTGAAGACAGCCATGGGCCCCAATCATCCTGCGCCACCGTGCCCGAGTAGGAGTCCATAAGAAGGGCCAATCAATCGGGCAATGGCACCGGGCCATCGACGCAGAGTCCTCTCAGCAGAATGAACCAGTCCACCATCGGCCACCACTGCGTCACAAGAATCGCACGGCTTACACCATCAGCAAGCAACTTCTGGAGGCACCTCCCCACCAATGGACATGAAGGAAATAAGTAAGCACATAAACCGGACTAGGAAATACTGAAAGCATTCACAAACTCCGACCCTGGGTACCAGCCCCAAGATGCAAACCGGCCGAGCTGCGCCGTCGCTGGTGAAGCAAATTAGTCACTGTCAGATTCCCCAAACATGACGCAGAGCGCTCAAAAAACCACCGGACAGAGCTTAAAATCGAACCCGCTGCGAAATTGCCGCGACAGGCCGTTCGCCACCAAATTCATCACTCCCGGGACAAAAACTGAGTTCAAGACGTACTGCAGACATTACTCCTAGGCCCACAGTGCCCGGACCACCTCCGTCGAGCCAGGGGACAGAGTTTCCCCTTCCTTATTCACATAGGCGACCGCTACCATGCTGTTCGACAGGACCTCACCGCCTGTCCTGCAAGAAACACCCAGAAGACTGAACAGCTCTCAGGATTGCCAGCAACTCCTTTACATTAATGTGTAACGAGACCTTTGCCGGGATCCGGCTACCCTGGGGCCTTGCATTGACAGCCACCGGAATGGCGTAATAAGCCTGCGATACATCTAATTTAGCCGTAAACAAGCCCACTTTCAAACTCCTCACAACCACGGCCAACATGTCCAAATCACACTCTCCGACATGCACGTACTCATTTAATCCCTTCAGATTTAAGATAACGAGAAACGAGGCATCCGAAAAATTGGTCAAGCAAAACCCACCAAACCACAGGCCACCACCTCGATCACACCCTGCCTCACCATCTCCAGTAACTTCAGCGCAATCTGCGCATCCCTGAACACGTTCGGGCGGGGCCACACCTCGCACAACGGCAGCACACAACGCAGGCCCAAACCAACCAACCAGGCCTTGACACCAACCAACCACTCGGGGCCCCGATTGCCACGCCTCTTCACGGCCGACCAAACCGGTCGCTCTTCAACCACTTGATTGCCTTTCAGCCATTTCCGACACTCAGCCTCGTACATTTTTTGCATGGCAAATCACTCAACTGCTTAACAGCACACACACCGTACCCCCAGTAGGTGTTTCACCAGACCCTCGTAAGCATGCGTAATAACGACAACACAACCATATCCTCTCATACGTGTGCGGTAATAGTCAATCCTTTCAGCCCGTACATGTGTACTGAAATCAATCACCTTTGCACGCATGTGGCTAATTCACTGGCCTCGCAAGCGTGTCCAGATAATCTCTCAAATCAGCCTAACTATTGCCACTTTGCCCTTCTTACGTGATTGTATCAACCCCACAACATTCGTCCACTATACTAACGATAAACGCTCACCTGAATATGACGCCGTTATATAGCCCAGCCACCATGCCCCCGCCATCTTGTTTTCTCGACATGCTAGCCTCCAACCAGGCTCCAACGCCGTTAATGGCAACCGACCATCAAAACACAACTCACGTGCAGCCCAACAATCCTTGGTTACACCGACGAAGTTTCTTTATCAACCCCTCCCCAACCATCAACCGAAAATACTGCAGGTTGGAAACTTGAAACGACTCAAAGCTAACATCAACCATCCGCGCCAGCGGCAAGAAAAAGAGTGGTATTCGGAAGGTAGGGATGGGCGGAGTTGGTATGGGATTAGGGAGTTAGCATGTTTTTGCAAACCGGCGTAATTTTGCAGTGTGAGCTAGGTTACAAAGCTCCAGTCGTTTAGAGGAAAGTCCCATACGTAACACAGACGAGATCGATCCACGAAGTTGAAAATTTGTTGCCCCCGAACCACTACCATCTGAAAAATTCTGAGTGGTCCCACAGACGCCTGAAATTAAAATTTGCAAGACATGTTTGAACCTCAGCATTTTCCTGTCTTCCATTACTGAAGTCAGGAATGAGATTGTCCATTTTCTTCAGTCATCATAATTTAATTGTAATGTTTTCTCGTTCAGGACAAATGCTCATGATCTTGGTTTATCTCCTCATCTGTCACCTTCAGTGTCACAACATTAATGACTATTGAATATATATCACAACTGGGTGTACTTGAACAACTAATATAGATTGAAAGCTTCAGTACATCTTCGTTCGCACAGTTCACACACAATTTCAAAAACGAAAAAGATATCTTCACCAATATCGTCTGCAAATTTCGACAGTCATAATGACGTGAATTTTCTGTTGTTGCCTGATGAAGGCAGTCGTCTGAGCCCATACATCTCCTGATAACTGATTGTCGAAAATTCCACTTATGAACGCTCAAGGCCCCTACTACCCGCGAGTTTCACATCTAATCGGCAGGGAACATTCCAGGCAGAGGCGGTTAAGTATAAGTGGGGACTACACGTGGCAAATTCGCCAGATCGGCCTGCACAAATCAGGAGGCTATGCAACTCACCTGCAAAAATCGGGAGGTTATGCTACGCACTAAGTTACGAACATGGCAACGAACAAGCAGACGATAACGGAGCTGTCAACAGAAATGTAAACAGAGTCCAAACTAACTTTAAGACCTGAGGAAGATAGTAGTTAACTATCGAAAAATCGCTAGACAGTGCGAGTGTCTTTTGTTGTGAAAGTGAATGTTTCTCTAGTAACCTTTGTTTGTTTTATTAAGATATCTTTTTCTTTTTTGAAATTGTGCTTGAACTGTGCGAACGAAGAAGAGTTCTGATTTTCAAAGTAAACGACAACATTTTTAAAGCTTCAGTACCATTAAACTATCCGTCTCGAGACTTGGATGATGTGATGAGGGGAGAGGGTTATTGATTGGATAACAAATGGCTGACCTTGCCTTCAGCTGTTAAGGCGTTTCCATTGCTAACTTCTTAAATATGCTTTGTTGTATTTTATACTTATGATAAAATTTAAGATGAGGGCGGATTGTGTGGGAGACATAAAGTACACGTGTCGACATGTTAAGCACTACGAGCTTTTTATATATATCGTTTCCGGATGCATTGCTACATCCGGTTGTACAGAAGGAAGCTACTGACATCTATTGAGTAGCTTCCACAACATCTCCCTTTTTTTACAAAACATTGATTGACATTATGGGTCTTATAAGTCTAGTTTCTTTGGCGGTGCCACTCTCCGGCCACACCTGGTTGCAACCGCAAAAGTCTGTGGTTCTCCCTTTTCTGCTGATGAATTGGATGCACAGTCTCTTGGTGAGCCCATGGGACTGCTGGCCGCTATTCCATCTTGTGCCTGAGGAACATCTACTTCGTTATCCCACCGCGCCGCTGCGCTTGTAGGAACACCAAAATTCAGGGTTCGTGGAGGAGCCGCTATCACGGCTTGTGCATTTTTCGGCGGCAGGGCCTGCAAATGCTGCGAAGCACGTCGAATGGTACCTTGATCGGTTTTGACAATATACGATCTAGGTGTATCATCTTTCTTCACAATTTGCCCTTCTCGATGTAAATCGGTTATCCACACTCTAGACCCTGTTGGCAGGTCACTCCTGTTTTGATTACGGTGACGGCGGTTGTAGGCTATCTTTTGTCGCTGTTTGCTTTGCTCATCTCTCTGGCGAACTTGATGATAATTAGGTAGGCTAGGTTTTAATGTCTCATGCAAGCATGGTAAAGAAGAACGGATTTGTCGCGAGTAAAGCAGTTTAGCTGGGCTGTATCCTGTTTCTCCTGGGGTGGCCCTGTATGTTAAGAGTGTTTCATAAGGGTCGTCCGCTTTGGTAAGGAGGTTCTTTACCGTCTTGATCGCTGCTTCTACTTGGCCATTGCTGCGTGGCAGATGAGGACTGCTAGTTACATGTTCAAAACCTTTTTCATTTGCCCACTGCTTGAATTCTTGCGATGAGAATTGTGGTCCATTGTCCGATCTCAAAACTAGTGGATAGCCATGTCTTGAGAATATGGATTTGGCTGCCTCAATGACTCCCGAAGTTGTGGTTGTCTGCAGTATGGCTATTTCTGGAAATCTTGAGTAGTAGTCCGTAATCATCAGATACTCTCGTTTCTTTAGAAGAAACAGATCTGCAGCCAAGGCTTGCCATGGTCCTTCTGGGAGTTCCGTCGTGATGAGGGGTTCCCTTGGCGGTGATTTTGTTTTCACGCAGGTTTCACACATTTTGGTGATTTCTTCAATTTGTTTTGCCATTCCAGGCCACCATAGTGTTTCATTAGCTCGCTGTCTTGATCGCTGTATACCCATGTGACCATGGTGAACAAGTTTCAGCATCTCTGTTTGCAAGGAACTTGGAATGACAAGTTTGTTGTTCCTAGTAAGTATATTTGTCTGTACACTTATTTCATTTCGTGCAGGCCAGTATGGTAGTGCCAGTGGGTTGACTGACTTTCTGTGTGTAGGCCAGCCTTTTTCCACATACTGTCTCACAACTTTGCAGGTTTCGTCGTCTGCTTGTGCAGTTCTAATCTCCTCGAGCTTTCTGTCCGTAGCAGGCATACCTGCCATCACATTTTGTACGTGGCATTCGATATCATCTTCCTTCAAGATGTCCACATCGTTACTAAAATGTTCAACTGGCGCTCTTGATAGTGCATCGGCTGTTTTTAGAGCGGTTCCTGGCACATAGATAACTTTGTATGAATAGGGTGCCAGTCTCATTTTGAATCTTTGCAGTCTGGCGGAGAGGTCTGCTATGTACTTAGTTGTCAAGATTGGAAGAAGTGGTTTGTGGTCGGTTTCGATCGTAAACTCGATTCCAATCAGGTAGTCCGTGAATCGCTCCACTGCCCAGGTAATTGCCAGAGCCTCTTTCTCAATTTGAGCATACCTAGACTCTGTGTCGCTAAGAGCCCTTGAAGCGTATGCAATTGGTTGCCAAACTTCTTCGCTGCCGTCCTGTTTTTTCTTCTGCAAGAGAACAGAACCCAAACCAAAGGACGAGGCATCCGCCGAAACTCTCATTTCGCTCTTCGGATCGTAGTGTCCCAAGACTGGTGGTGAGGTCAGCGCTTCTTGGATTTTGGCAAAAGCATTCTGTTGGTCTCTTGACCAAGTCCATTCATTTTTCTTGCTGAGCAGTGTACGCAGCGGGTGTGTGTTTTCTGCTAGTTCTGGTATGAACTTGCCTAGTTGGTTCACCATTCCTAGATAACGTAGTAATTCGTGCTTATCTTTAGAGGGTTCGTAGCGAACGATGGCTTCGACCTTCTTTGGATCAATGTGTACACCTTTGGCGTTAACAACATGTCCAAGGAATCTAATTTCATCTTTTGCAAATTCACACTTGTTTTTGTTAAGTGTGATGCCATTTTCTTGCAGCGTTTCCATGACAGTCTCTAACTTTTTGCCATGGTCTCGTGTCTTTTCCTGCAATAATGATGTCATCTAGGAGTGGCTCTGCGGGTTTGTTTTCCAGAATGCGCTGCATTGTTGCCTGGAAATATTCTGGCGCACACTTAATCCCAAAAGGAATGCGCTGGAAGCAGTATCGGCCCCATGGTGTGATGAATGTTGTGAGTAATTGTGACTCCTCATTCAAAGCTGCTTGCCAGAATAAATGATTAGCATCCAGTTTAGTAAATACTGTGGCCCCTGCGAGTTTTCCCAAACATTCGTCCACTGTAGGAAGTATAGTACGGTCACTCACCAAATCTTCATTTAAATCCACAAAGTCAGCGCAAATTCTAATTTGTCCATCAGGTTTAGGTGCCAGAACCATTCCTGCACATCTTTTAGTTGGTTCAAACACTCTTCTGATAACACCCATCTTCTCCATCCGGTCAAGCTCTTCTTTACCTTTTCCCTTAGGGCAAATGGAATTCTTCTTGGTGCTTTTAGTGGTCTTGGGTTTGTGTCCGTTTTCAACTTAATTGTGTACGGAGGGCCTTTTATTAAACCCAACCCTTGAAACATGTGTTTGTATTTATCAATATAATCTGTTTCGATCACCTTATTAATGCGTTGCATTAGTCCTAATTCTAACGCAGCATCTCTGCCTAATAATGGACAATCGTCAGTGTCAATAACGCATATTTCTTCTAATGTCGAATTATTCTTGTAGTGTAACGTAATAAACTGACCTACCAGTGCTAATTTGCTACCTCCATGTGCTGTCAGCTGTTTTGAAGGAGTTTCCAGTATTGGCATTGTCTCTGGATTGTATAATTTCTTGGGCAAAACTGTAATATCTGCTCCAGAATCCGCAAAAAATCGAGTCACTTGGTCGCACATGGCAATGTTTACTTCGAAGTGTTTACATGATGATTTTCGGTCGATCACTCTTGCCTCAATTGATCCTAAAAATAGTGTGTTTGCATCGTTTTCTTCCATGTTTATTTGTTTCACGTTATTTGTGTTTTTTTGGCGACATACACCACCAAAATGTCCTTTCTTTTTGCATATGGAGCAGATTTTCTCCTTTGCTGGGCAATCTTTTCTTGTATGAACGGACGTGTAGCCACACCAACCGCATCGTCGATCGTCTTTTGTTTCCCTTGATGCACTTGGTTTTGTTTGGTTTGGTTACCGGTAGGTGGCGTTACTCGCTTGGTTCAGGTTTTCATGATTGCCCGAGTTTCCGTTTCGTTTTGGATAATTCTTGAATTTCGTCCTCACTCTGTGCACTTCGTCTGTGTCACTTGAAGATTTGAAATTATTTGTTAATAAAGCTTGCTGATGCTCCACAGTTTCGGAGAGAAGCGCGGTTTCAACGGCTGTTGCTAAAGTTAGTTTGGCATCGAGTTGTAGCTTTTTGGAGAGTTTTTATCCAAAATTCCCACAACAAAACGATCACGCGTGTGCTCATCTCTGTGAGCCGTGGTATCGTAACCACACCTTGCTGCTTGGGTTTTTAATGCGAGCGCGAAATCGTTGGTCGATTGTCCGGGCTGTTGCATCAGGACATTTAACTTGGCTCTCTCTCAAAAATCGTATTTACTTTCGGTTCAAAATGATTCTTGAATTTATTCAGGACAATTTGGTAGTTCTTTTTATCGGCATCACTTAGTTGGAAAGCGCGAAAAATATCGCCTGCTTTCTTCCCATGCAGTAAACTAATGAGGATACTTGTATTTCTCCACCCTTTTCTGCCAAACCGCTTACCAGTCTATAATGTTGGAATCGATCGATCCACCTTTCCCATTTGGCGGGATCCTCGAAGTCAAATTGCTCCGGTGCAGGAATTCCGTTGTTGGCAGCCATTACGTGTAAACGAAGTGTCTCGTGGTGCACAAGTGGTGATCAGAGTCAAAAATGTCGTCCACTTACTTCAGAACAGCGATCGTTTTGGCTTTGAGAGCTGGTTTAGTAGGGCAGGTCCACTTCTAACACCATGTTGTATTTTATACTTATGATAAAATTTAAGATGAGGGCGGATTGT
This sequence comes from Lithobius niger, assembly GCA_023313725.1. Classification (NCBI taxonomy): domain Eukaryota; kingdom Metazoa; phylum Arthropoda; class Chilopoda; order Lithobiomorpha; family Lithobiidae; genus Lithobius; species Lithobius niger. The sequence continues at coordinate 106,112 of JAHWFP010230427.1, read as the reverse complement.
GTGGGAGACAAAGTACACGTGTCGACATGTTAAGCACTACGAGCTTTTTATATATATCGTTTCCGGATGCATTGCTACATCCGGTTGTACAGAAGGAAGCTACTGACATCTATTGAGTAGCTTCCACAACATGCTTCACACACCTTAGAAACTTGCAGGAAACAATCATTACCAATGCAAACACTAGAACGAAAATGATGGTGCTGCCATCTTGCAGACATTCGCTAACTCGCCTCTTCGTCTATCCGATGTAGATGGAGCCAACGTCTGCAAGAACACCCTGCACCTCATTTTAAAAAGAGGCAAGAAGAATGGAGTGGCTCTCCGCCGAGTCAAAACGAAATATGAGATTGACTGAAAAATGTGCAAATACTGCTGAAATCCAACTCCAGCAAAGGAGCACACCTACGTGCACTTGAAAGCATTGCGATCCATCATTACCGCAGCTAAACATACTTTTAATGAACATTTAGGATGCAGCTTCTTACGAGATTGTAAAGATCAATACTTTCACACAAGCCTCAACACTAAGTGGAAATCCTGCTCACTTCTACACCCACTGAGCAATTCTGCAGCATCATCACCAGAACACGACAGCTAGAGGAAGTAACACAGCGAGATTAAAAAACAGAGCATGAAGTAAAAATCTGTGGTTCAAGTTCTTGCTGCTTGCCTGAAGAAGGTAGTAGATTATGAACAATAATAACACTACAGAAAATTTGCAATTTCAGTGTCAAGTTGGACTTTTCAATTGGTTTAAAGTGTACATGTTCTAAAGAATTGAGCTGAATTGAACATAGTAAAATAATGTAACAGGAATGTAAGCAGCTAGCCTGAAGTATGTAATTGAATTAATTGTTCAGTAACAGTAATTCAGTATGCTAATTAGGTGTTATTAATAGCCATTAATTATGGGGTTAATTACCTTATTAATATACCACACTATTTTATTTATCAGCCAGGTAGCAACTTCAATATTTTACTTAACACATCTGTAGGGCTCTTACAGCCTGGCTCTGGGGATTGCTACACAGGTAAGCTTGGTGCAATAAGCCTATCAGTATTTAAGATTATGAAGGAAACTTACCCATCCTCTAACTTGAACTTTCGAAAAATGGTTAGAAAAAGCATGCATTGACACATGGAATTTCAATGCTACCTGAAATTTAACCTCGTGTGTAAGAGAGAAAACATCTATACAAACTCCATGAAAGTAAAGCCTAAATCTCATACTGAGCGCAGCCAACAAATTGCAGCCCATGCTACTCGTCTGTTAGTGATTGATAGGATTACTGAGTGCATTACGTTAGTACAATCTTGGTACAAAAATAACTTCTAATCCAGAACCAACTACTTAGGGTTCTAAAACCCAAATATATGCTCAAAATCCGCACGCAAATTTAACATCATTGTGAGTTAATGAGGTCAGTTACCAAACGTAGTCGGCAACTCTCCAAACTCACCAAACGTGGGATCCATCCCTTTGATGGTGCTTCAGCGTCTAGATGAGATGGTCCTGAAGTCAGATGTGAGGGGCAAGCCCTGGGGAAGGTACGTAGATGATGTCTTCTCTGCCATCAAGAAAGAAGAGTTTGAAGATCTTTTAAAATAGGTTAACAACTGGAGGATAGCCATCAAAGCGAATGCTGAGGAGGAGAAGGATGGGGTGCTTCCGCACCTAGACGTAGAGTTCAGGTGGAGTGCTGGTGGTAGAGTTGACTTGGACCGTACGAGAAACTGATGTCACTAAAAACATTGTTAATAGAACTGATGGCTACGGACTGACGTAACGGCGGATGCTACGACGGCTGAGGTGCTTGTAACATTCCCGACATCAGGTAGACTTCGGTCTTGTTAAAAATAATACTTTCGGTGATTTGTTGGTTTATCAAAGCACAGTCGTGGCTACGGGCCCGATGTAGGGAACGGAGCGAAAATATCCTATCAATTTACGTAGGCTAACAAGTATTAAATTACACGGTACGTGCTGCCACCAGGTGGAGTGACATTAATTGCAGAAAATCCTGAGTTAAGAATAAAAGGGGGTTTACGTAATATTTTAACTCTACAATTAATAACTGGGTAAAAACAACTGACGTTTAAAATGCTTGGTTTTATTTATAGACAGTAAGAATAAAAAGCACTTTACAATTTATCACGAGTTTTTACACTGAAAGCTTTTCAAAATAAAGCACAACGAATTTACATTATTAAATTCAACAAACGAACTTTGGCGTTTAAGAAAACAGTTACCTTTCACATCAAGAAAGTTCACTTAGGTATTTTTCAACCTCCTAAAGTAAAAGCAGCTGCAAGTTACAATAGGCCTACAGTATGTTGTTTGCGCACAAACTCAACTAAACTTCCAGTTAAATCTGAACTAGATCGGCTGAACGGGAGCACTAGCAATTTAAGCAGGACTTTCACTTAAATTAAATTCTTTAAAATAAGTAAGATCGACATGGTGCTTTAGGAAGGGAACCACCCTGACGTTTTATGATTAACTAAGTTCAGAAACTGCCGATGTACGAAGTTAAAACATAAAAATTCAAGCTAGAGGTTAATTTAAAATTTGAACTAGTAATTTAGGTTTAGGAGCCTAAGTAAAACTTTCAACTATAAACTACGCGAAAATACGAACCACAACCATAGCGCCCGGCATGGCAACAATCGAACGGCATCGTTCCGGTCCCGATCGGCGTGACCACCTCCTAGCTTGAGATCTGTGAGCTGTGCTTACCCGAGCAGCGCTCGGGGCTGTGCTGTGGATGCTGTGGGCTTGGGGGTTTTATGGGTGAGGGAGGGGGCGGACGTCTGCGACGACTGCACGTTTTGGCGGCAAGAGAGGCAGGCAGGCTTGGAGGTGGGAAATTTGTTCGAGTTCCAAAACGAGCTGTACCACGTGAAGGCTTTAGAGGGAAGTGTAACGATCTGAATTGGCATTTAAAAGGTAAAGACAGGGGGGTTTGCGCTGATTGGCTGGAGCTTAGGAGCTCTGAGTGGCTGGATCTAGGACCGTTGGAGCCATTGAAGGTTTCGAGTTCTGGAAGGGTTTGGTGAATTGATGGAAACGCAACAGTCCAAACTACGATGTTTACGCATCGCAACTATCGAAGGAGGGGGGGGGGGAAACGAAGTGTTTGCACAGAATACTTATTATTTTGGCATGGAAACAGATCTTATTACTGGATTGTTTTAATAGAAGGAAGATTCGTTTACAATTGCATTGGGAACATGGGGTGGTCACCCTTGGCGATTTTCGTATTAATATTTACACACAAAAACAAAAAGTGGTGTCCGGTAAAATTGCCTTAAATATCTTTTGAAGTTGAGCACCATGGTTGTGTTCAAGGGGCAAGTAAAAATAGCAAAAGAGTAAATAATTAACGTAGTGAAAAAATGCTAAAACGCATTTAAGGTGGGGCATTAACTTTACAGTGGCAGAACTTAGTTATCTTGGAAATTTTTCATAAAAATTGTGCGCGCTACAAATCAAATAAAAAATATCACATTTGACAAGTTCACATCCTATTTATGAAGTTAGGTACCGGTGCAAAGGAAGCTCCTCCTATCCCACAACTAATCTAAACTGAGTCGGCTTTATGCCTATAAAAATTGAAAAGAAATCATTACAAATGTACAAATGGGTTGGAGTTACGATGACCGGAAGTGTGCGCGTCGCGGCACAGTTTGGTGACTTTTTCTTAAGCTTGTAGCTGGAGAACCAGAAGGAAATTTTGAGTTCTGTTTTCGCAGAATGGAAGAATAAAGTTGTGGCTATTAAGAATTTCTATGATGGGTCAATTCGGATGGTAACTCCTGTAGATACAGTGGTTTGAAGTTGGAGGTCGGACAAGTCAAGGGCGGGGGGCGCCAAGACTTGAGAAAAAAAAACTAGAGTTCGTGAAAACGATTTTTCCCGGAGGTCTTTTTGACAGCTGGAGTCCCGGTATCCTCTCCAAAAGGGTTTTGGCCAAAAAGCCCTTACACCGAGCAATTCCATTCACATCTGCCGGCGATTGCACAGAATGAGTTTGTGAGAATGTTTAGGAATTCTAGCAGCAAGGAAATTGCGAGGTCACACTTGGAAAGGACGAAAGAGAATCCAGCTGGTTATCCAGCTGGACTGCTAACCCTTCTGAAAAAGAGGGTAAGTGCGGTGGTGGAGGCATAACGAAGGAATGGAGCACGGAGGGCACTTCATGGAGACACGTCACACAATAGACTGAGAAAAAACCAAGACGTTTTTGAGCTCTAACTCAGCACATTTAAACATCTTAGGTTCCTGGAATCGGCGGCAATTAAGGAACATGAATTGCATAATAAACCACGATCAACATTCCAGGACCATTAACTCCTAATGTGGAGCACCTGGTTAACATTGGACTTGTACGAGAATTAAGTAGCCTAGGCGACGGGTATTGACAGAGTAGAATTCCCATGTGCAACCGGCAACCGCCCAACAAATACAGTAGGCCACGATTACCAGCAAATTTGAAAATGGCGATTGTAAACATCAACCAAGCAAGATGTGATCAGGGACTAAATAAATCTTGCCTGATGAAGCCAACATGGAGTTGTTGAAAATTTGCTGAACATAGTAGTAAGTGTCGAGTTTGTGGAAGTGAGCGTGTTTACTCTGTGAATTGACAGACAGCAATGTGCAACAACTAAAATTAATTCAGAAGAATGAATCAATATCTGCCTGTTAAAGCCGGATTGGGAAAAATCGGTTGCTGGCTAACATTAGCAGTGACAGAAGTTGATATAAGATAAAATTAGGACTTAATGAATTAGAAACAAGCAAGGTGTGTGTGCCTTCCCAATCGATATGTTGTCATGTGTCCACGTGGTGAACTGCAACGCCGTTTTCTTCCTCCTTATTTCGTTTCTACATTGGAGAGACTCGAAAGGGTGTAAAAACCAGTTCGGCAACATATGGCAGACACGAGTAGTGTTTTTGTTCCTTGCCAGACCGCCTAATGAGGCGCAACAGTCGCTCGGGAACAAATGTTGGACCAAATTTCAGGAACTTGAAAATTCACCTAGGTTACACTTATTTTCACAGAAAAGATATTATCCAAATATCTCGTAAATTTTCGATAGTCAGCAGTCCTGGAAATGGTGTGGCTCAGGCGACTGCCTTCATGAAGCTTACTACAAGACCACAACTTCGTAATGACCATTCGCCTGCTTTGAATTCGATGCATGGTCGTGGCCTCCAGTATTTGGTGGGTTTGTCGCCCATTTCTTTTGCAGCAGTCTATTAAACTCTCTTCTCATTAGGAACTGGATTCCAGGATTTGATGGTCCCTGGATATTCATCAGCCCAGCCTTCTCACGGCTGTGGTGTTGAATAGCTAGGGATTCAAGGCTTCTTACATGAAATCGCTTCTTGAGTTGGAAACAAGGAGCCTTTTTGTTCCTTCCCAGTTTATTTTGTGCTGAGTTTCCATGCGGTGGACTGCAATGCTGTTTCGTGCCAACCTTATTTCTAGTATCGGCCATGCGTTGCTTGACTCTTGTTCTGATCCCTTTTCCTTCATTTGTGTCTTGGATTCGCTGTAGAATTTCGTCTTCTGCTTCTCATGTTTTCGTACATTTGTTCCCGAACGACTGTTGCGCCTCATTAGGCGGTCTGGGAAGGAACAAAAACATTACTCGTGTTGCCGAACTGCTTTTTACACCCTTTCGAGTCTCTCCAATGTAGACACGAAATAAGGAGGAAAAAAACAGCGTTGCAGTTGACCACGTGGACACATGACACCATATCGATTGGGAAGGCACACACACCTTGCTTGTTTCAAATTCATTAAGAGATTGCCACCTCAGAAGATTGGAATCGCTGGCAATTCAGGCACATTTGGCAGACAATAAGCAGCTCATGAACATCCAAGCCCCAGCTACACTAATATTCAATACTTATAGTACACTGACGTGAAGGAAAGCTTCTTGAGAGAGTGGGATGCGCTTTCTTAGAGATATCGAGCACTACACGTGCGGAAAAATTCAAATCCGGACAAGCAAAACAGTAATGATATACGCCGAAGTAGAATACCATCAAATTAAACCTGAAGAAAGTAGCAGGAAGAAACTTTCCAACCCCTTCTAAGTGACCGAAAATTTGCTAATACCGAATGTTATTTTGTGTTTGAGAATGAGTAAAGAGAACGGAAATAAACAAATTTTTCAAAAATCACGAATTTCAGGAATATTGGGACAACTTCTACCTCTCCATTAGGAAAATTGTCGGTCACATGTAGAACATCGACACCGATATCCGAGTGTCAGTGTCAGAAGTCGAAACATGTTTCCTGTAACTGTGTTCATTGCTCTTAATTCAGTTACTTTCAACTAATCATTGCACGATTACAACAGGCCTAGTTTAAAATTGTGGTTATTAGAGAAGATGCAGGCAAACAGTTCACAAGCTTCTATCTGGGATGATGAGTTTAAGATAAGCATCAGTCATCTTTTCATTAAGACTATTCAGAATACCAGCTATTTTTCAACCCATCGCCTTGGTATCGGTTTGGCGGATAAAACAGCCTATTGATAAACCTTTAACTAAAAGACTTGATGCTTAAAGTGAAACTTAAATTCAAGCACATCACCAGCTTAAAGTTACACATAAACATATAAACATCACAAGTCTTCGTGCTTTTATTCCTGCTCAAAAAAGCATAGGTGGTGAAAGGAAGCCTACCTGGCTGCTTTCAACAACAAAAAAACTCACGTACAAAATTACATACATGTTTTAGTATCTTTTTTCGTAGTTGTATCTTCTTCTTCAAAAAATACATTCACCTTTTTGGGACTTAATGGCGGTGCAGAAGGTATGTTCGTAACATTCACCAAACATTCTTGCCTATAAAAAACAAAAAATAAATAAATACATAAGAACAGGAAGCAAAAAAAGATCAAGTGGCCTAGTTATTTACAAAAAATCATTTCACTTACGGTTCTTCGTTATCCGATATGTCAGATTCATGGCCTTCTAGCTCGGGAACATCAAAATCTATGAGAATATTGTCCTCTACTTTTGTATCTTCATACCGTCCCCTTTCTATTTCTTCGTCTTCTTGCACTTCAAGAAGTTCCAAGAGCTGAGTTCGAATCTCATTCTTGTGCAGTATCTGTTTTTTTTTAACATAAAGACAAAATTAAGATTGTTAAAATTTGCTTAAAAAAATCGCGCTGGGCATTAAGGGGAGTTTTAGTGAAGTAACCAAATTTTTTCCCCTGAAGAACACTAATGCCGAAGTGTTGAACCAAGCACTGATAACAACCAACATTTGACCAAAAAAAACAAGATGCACTAACACTGCATTAGTAATTCGACGTGTCGTATGGTAGAATAAAAAAAATCTGAATGCGTGGTGTACTGTAGAATATCTACTATATTGCACATTATATTAAAAAAAAATTGTTTAAAAAAAATTGTCTCGTAACTTTTGCTACTACGATATAGCAAATGAGCCAGAATCTTGTGTGCGACGATGCAATCACTGACCAGATAAGTTTTTATCGGACGCTGATATTGGTTTTCTTACAAATACACAAACCGAAAGCTTCGTTGTTTTACAGTTTCCCGTTCCTTTTGTTCTTGTTCATCATACTTTTACATTTTTTAAATCTTCGAACACCATATTTTCATAAATTCAGCAGGTAATTTGGAGGGGGGGGGGAGGAGGATAAATCATATTGCGCTGAAGGTACGTGAGGCACAATTTTCGTGTGAATATTTTAACTTTTGTAAAAATATTCACACGAAAATTGTGACAAAGTCCACATTAAATATGACACTGCAATTTGATGTGACCAATTTTTGTTACGCTACTCGATACAAAGTACTTGTTTTACCAGCGTTTTATAATTATCTTTATTATCATTATTTGTAATTTTAAATCTGTGGGTAAAACTAATGTCGAACCAATAAAACTTACGTGAGTCTTCCTGTTACGGATTTTTAAAAAATCTGAAAGTCAGAGGCCATTAGGAATATCCCCCCCTTCCCTCCCTCTGGCCAGTCCGCCACTGTGAAAACAGGACATGATTCGCTTTGCTCACTCGTTCAATAGGAAATAACACCACAAATACGCGTAATAAAATACTGTAATATATCGCACGCGAAAAGCAGGGATAGTGCAGTAATTAATAGCAAAAGTCTATGCGCGCATCGCATTCATTGTACCGTCCAGATTCAATCATAGCAATTCGGTGTACCATCCAGATCACCGCAAAGGTAAGTGACGACTCACTTTGTATTGTTCTGCACGAAAAGAGAGGAGCCATCTCGACGTACACGTTAGCCTCTAACCGACCGCAATGTTGAAGAGCTGACTTGCCTAAATGCGCAGTTGCGCGCCTCAATTTTTCGTATGATCGGCGTTGAGCGCACATCTTTAAGCTGAGGCAGGGCTGACGTCAGCCACTGATCGTGTACTTTCGGGCGACGGTTTATCGCAGAAGGACCTTCTTAGAGGTTAGTGAAGTGTTTTATGCAAAATCTAATTTTTTTGAGCATAATACGCTTTGAACTTCTACGCTGCAACTCTTCCACCACTAGACTTTTAGTTCCTCGGATCATAATCGCACAAATGTGTCTGGTTTTTGAGGAGATGTCGTTGACGTAAATCTCGACTACCCCCGTTTTTTGGCCACAACCGCATTAATTCGACGTGTGACACGTCGAATTAAAAATGGCTGAACTACATTTGAAGGAGGCTGAAGAAAAAGCTAAAAAAAAATAAGAAATATAAATAAATAAATTCAATTTTCCATAGTATTGAACAGAGGTAAACACAATTCTAAAACAGGAGAGTTTTTCCTTGTTAACTTGCAAAATCTTCCCCACATTTGTTCGATTTTCAAAAAAACAACTGGAAAATGAGCAAATCACCAAATATTTTTTTTCCAACAAAATGACTCCCCAGTTGAAAACTGACATATTTTTAACTTTATTTACCCCCGGAATTGGGTGATGAGAAACAATAACAAGGGAGAGTGGGCATCAACACAAATTTTAATTAATCAAGCATTATTTAAAAATTTGAAAGTAGGCTAGTGCAAATAGCTAAGTAATTATCTGTTATCTTATTTTCCACTTTCTTCAAATACAAATTCTTCAGAAATGACAATGTTAAGTCATACGGATTCCTCACCCCAGAAACATAACATTTTGCTACTGTCTGTGACACCAACTGTCGGAAAAAAATTGTCTGCAGCTATCCGTTTTTATCTTTTGGTTACCCACATGTTTATTGGTTTTTAGTGTATAACTTTTCAGTGCTTTATCTTATTGACCTGGCTACTCCACCACTGGAAATGTCTCGTCGAGACGATTAAAATGGTCTCACGAAAAACTTTGTTGAAGTTCGTACTGTGGAACATGACAAAATTACGAAAATGTCAATTCATAAAGTAAACACGCACACTTCCACATACATTGTGAACATTCTGAACATCGAAGAAGAAAGACGTGATCAGGGACTAAATAAACCTTTAAAAGCCTGATGAATACAACGGGAGTTGCTGAAAATTTGCTGGACATAGTAGTAGGTGTCCAGTTTGTGGAAGTGTGCGTGTTTACTTTGTGGATTAAAACGGTGTATTGGAATATCAAAATTGGTCAAAAATTGAATCGCGCAGATTCTACTATGGGGTTCCCTTCATAGACAACAATACTGAGATTTCCTATTTATAACGGCAAACGAATGCGATTACTGCATAGTAGATTCATTGTTTTACACGTCCCATTAGTCAGGAATGGAATTAGAACTGGTA
>JAHWFP010230427.1:76985-91326 GCA_023313725.1 Lithobius niger | reverse complement strand
ACTCAATCTTCGCGGACTGGATTTGCAAAAGTTTTTTGTTGGGTGTTTAACATAGTCGTAGTACTTTTTATGATGGATAATTGACTAAAGAATACTAGTAATCCAGGATCCCTAACCTGTTAGTGTAGTATCCGCTCCTTGTGTGGGCAGTACTTGTGTCACATACGGTAATGATCGATGTCTATTAATCCAGAAATGGATATTTCTCTTTTAATAAATAATAATCTGTCTAATTCCGTTATTTAAGTGGCACTATCACAGATTGAAAGTTTGCAGAAACTGGCAATATCTAGCTATCTAGAACTATCTAGCACTTATTACTCCTGTTCACAAAAACCGCACTGGTAATCTTACTGATAGTACTAACTATAGACCTATTGCCTTAGCCAGTGGTCTGTCAACTGTACTTGAAAAACTTCTTCCTAACAGACTGGAACCCTTCTTAAAAACAACTTGTCATCAGTTTGGTTTTTAGGCGAAGCATAGTACTGAGCACGCTGTTCACGTGCTTAAGGAGACTGTAAGACATTACCGGGCCCAGGATAGTGGTGTGTACGTCTGTTTCCTAGATGCCAGTAAAGCCTATGATCGAGTAAACTGGGGCGTTCTGTTTAAGAAACTGTGTGACAGGGTGTGAAGTTGCAAGCCCACAAGGCCTTGCACAAGCCCTCACACGGTTGGCCCTGACCCCAGGTCACTCGCGCCCCTGCGCGTCGGCAGGCAGAGACGGAAGTCGAGGCAGTTCAGAATGAATTACGACGAGAAATGGCCGCACAAATTGTTCATGTCAAACTGCAATAAACCAGAGCTTGCAGAAAATCTCGTCTCCAGCGAATCCTGACTTGCCCGGGGAGTAGGCTATCCGGGGCAAAGAAGCCTCCCCGACAAGAGATGGCGCCCGAAAGAGTAAAAAGACTTTATCGACAACTTCAAGATCGCCGGTAAGCATACCATGCCGCAACCCTTTGTGTACGCAAAGAAAACGTGCACAACCAAGAGACAATTTAGGTGAGATCATACAGTGAAATTTTGGAGGGTCCCAAAATCAGCAATCTAGTGCAGCAGAATCATCATAGAACTGAATTTGCAAATTATAATGTGCTATGAACTGTTTAAGTAAACAAAACATCAGCCTTTCATATCAGTGAAACCATGTGCTCGGCACCAAATTCCAACATCCGCCAAAATAGTCCAAGGGATTCCCCAATGCCCCTAAAAGATCGCAAAAGCATCCAAGATCAATATCAAGCATTTCCATATCGCAAAACATCGTTAGCAAAATCGAAAGTGTCAAATGCATGATTTCCAATTTAATGACAACAGCTGTAAACAAATGTCCGACGACCAAATCATGCAAATAATTGTAGGGCGCATGAATCTAACGAGCGGAATTCCAGTAACATGGCCGCCAAGCACAGAAATTAATGACGTCACGAGCCATCCGTGCTGTCACCCATGTAAACCCTACATGCAAAACTTAAACGAAAAAGACGCCATTTTGATTTTCCCGCAAATCTAGACCTCGCATTCGACAGCTTCAAACCATGAACTCTTAAGTAAATATTTTCGACGGCAACAAATCAGTTGCTTACGATCTGAGCTTAGATGGTGAACTACGGGAAAATTTCGAAAATAAAATGCCAATGTCACAAGAACGTAAAAATCAGCTCCTAGCAGCATCCAGTCTATTAACCACGTCGGCACAAGCGCCTACGCACCACGCTGCAACAGCACCGCCGCAGTTCCAAACGCCGCCGCAAGATGGCAGCACCGGTCGGCAAAATGCGTACGCATCGATGCCGAACGAAAACGAAGCATCACACGCCAATGAATGGACGCCGGCGATGTTTCAGGAAATGTGTTTACAGAACCAACAAATCAGACAAGAATTCCTAGACAATAAAAGAGCCATGAAGAAAACCAATCAAGATTTCATGAATCAAATGCTTGAGAAAGACAAGCAAATAAATCAACTAACCGAATTACTCAGGCAAGCACAACTGGACAGAAACCAGCAAAGCCACAAACCAGACGCCGACGATCTAGTTAGCACATCACCAAACCAGCAAATCGACTGGCCAGCCCACTACAAATCGAGTAAAATGCAAACTGATCCCAAACACGTACAGTTTCGACCAAATAGCCAGAATCATCCCACAAGAGAATGGAACTTATTGGATTTTCCACCAGACAGGCCTACTGAAAAAAGTAGCACACCAAAATGGCTTCCACAACTGGCAGGAGTCATGACATTTAACAACTTTGTACCAGTAGCCCTCACTGACAAAACAAATTTATCAGAGTGGATAAAAAATACCACACTGCAATTAACTGGGAAATCGATCAACCCGGATGACTTACACACTGTCATGGAAAGTTGCCTACAAGGGAGATACAAACACTGGTGGCACAGACTAAAGGAAAAACCACAAACATGGAAAGAAGTTATCAGCATTAAAACTTAACTTCAAAAAAGCAATACCAGTGCAGGACAGACTTGCAAAAATTCACAACACCAGGCAACAGTATTTAGAACCACCAGGAGACTTTGTCAGAAAATTACTGCATCAAATCAGCAAGTTACAGTACAAAATGTCTGACAAAGAACAAACAGACCTGATAATCGGACAAGTGCACAAAGAGGTACGAATGCACTTTGCACTAATGAAAATCACCTCACCAGACGAACTTCTGGAAGAAATAAACGAATCGTCAAACTACATCAGATTTCCGGAAAAAGAACAAGAACAACATCACAACTCAAGACTTCCAGATAGACGCTCCTACGCACAAGCCACAAATGCACGACCACAAAATGCATATAGCAGCCAACAGCAGCCACAACTAACAACGATCATCAGGTCAGCTCAGTCAATCCCAGCACCGCAGAGCATTGACCTGACAAAGACAAGCACTGCTACAGCGCAAACAACACAACTGCTAAACCCCGAATTTCAGCCCTTCGCACCTCCCATCGCCGCATCTACAGCTACGACTTTGCAAGCAACACATCCTCAAGCCGACACCGAAGAACCACGCAGAATCAACGCAGGCTCACGCCGCAGGCCAACGAGTCCCAAACCATGGCATAGCAAGGTAACCTGCTATAACTGTGGCGAATTAGGCCACATTTCCACCTTCTGTAAAATGCCAAGACCAAGGAAAGCAGAGCAAGCCTTACACATTGGCTCACCTCGTGACATGCCATCAATGCATGTCATAGCCTATCGTAAAGGATTCTTCGCAGGCCTAGATACGGGATCAAGCAAGAGCTATATCAAAACCGAATGGCTTATGGCTATCAATCCCAACGCAGCAGCTGAAATCAAACCTTTCAACGGAGAGCAGCCAACACTAGCCAACGGACAACCCGGAATTCCACCGGTGGGCACCGTCGCCATCCCCATCATGACGCACGGCAAGCACTTGAACATGACATTCAACGTGTCCAATGATCTTGCAATCGACTGCATACTCGGCATAGACCACGCCAGGCGAGTCAAACTCCACGTCGACCACGCCAATAACATTGGAAATTTCGATGGTGATATTCGCCATACCTTCCCGCTATCGTCACACGCCGCCAACCCACACTGGCTCGAGCAACCCAACCTGGTTCCTTCACACACCTGAAGGGGAAGAAAAGCTAAACCAACTAACCAAAGAAGAATTCGACTATCTCGACTGGTTACTGGAAAACAACAGCTACATTTTTCCAGGGAAGCCAGGCAAGTTGAAAGAGAAGACATACACCATCAAATTGAACGCTGAAGCCAAACTTCTAAGCCAAAGGGTCTACTCCACATCTCCACACCTCAAGAAGGAAATTGACAAGATGGTGGACGACCTACTCGAGACAGGCAGGATCGAACCCTCTGACAGGCAATGGGGCTCACTATTACTTCTTAAGAGGGAAAAGAACGGTGGTGGCTTTCGTCCGGTGCTCGACTACCCCTATCTCAACTCATGGATAGAAACGGACAACTACCCCATGCCACGCACCGATGAGGTGTTTCACTTTCTCGCCGGGGCAAAATATATTTCACTACTGGACGGCGAGCAAGGGTTTCACCAAATCCCCTTAGACCCTGCAAGTCAAGATTGCACGACATTTGTCTGCCATCGCAGCCTCCTTCAAATTCCGAGTTCTTCCGTTTGGACTGAAAACAGCCAGTCAAGCCTTTCAGCGAACGATGACATCCATCCTGGGGGACCTCATCGGAAGCGTATGCATTTTGTATATCGACGACATCGTCGTCGCCACACGCACTTGGTCGGAACACTGCTGGGCACTCCAGGAAATCTTTAAAAGATTAAGAGCACCAGGCTTCACACTCAAGCGCAAAAAGTGCCACTTCGGAATACCCGAATTGAAGATCCTCGGCATCAGAGTCACCGGCAAAGGAATCGAGCTTACTTCAGAGCACATGGCAGCAATTCGAAACTGTCCACGTCCCACCACGAAGAAAAAACTCGAAGCATTTTTGGGATTATGCGCCTATTTCAGGAAATTTATAGCCCATTTCTCAAAAATTGCCACGCCGCTCCATCAGCTAATGCAGAAAGACCAAGAGTTCAAGTGGAAAAGACACCACCAAGAAGCCTTCGACACTCTGAAGTCCAAGCCACTCACAGCAGGCATCTTGACCCTACCAGACTTCTCTCAACCCTTCACGGTCGAGTCAGATGCGTCCACGGAAGGTTTGGGGGCCATGCTCACGCAGACCATCAATGGCGAAGTCAAAGTGATTGAATTCTGGAGTCGCATGTTCAAAGACAGAGAGGCCAAATACCCAGTCTTTGAACTCTAAGCCCTAGCTGCCATCGAAGCCATTGGGAAACCTACCTAGCAGGCGCACGATTCCTACTAGTCACGGATAACTCAGCACTCAAGTGGATCTTGTCGAAGAAAACCTCTTCAGCACGCACGGCAAGATGGGCCATCAGACTACAGACGTTCGATTTCGATGTAGTACATCGCCCAGGCAAAGAAAACACGGTAGCAGAAGCCTTATCCAGAAATCCAGCGCCTGACCACACCGATGATGAAGATGAAAGTAACAAAGATCAACCACGGACAGATGAAGTTGAACAAATCATCCCAGACGAGGCACCACCACGACTCCCACTGCTCTACATCCGCACCGAACCAGAAGTTGACATCAGGGACAAACAACAACTGAAAACAGCCCAAAGACAAGACGCCATCGGCATGAGAATTATCAATGCATTGACAAAACCAGAAATCGCAAGCAAAGGCGAAACCTACAATTTCGTAGTCAAAATGAGTAAGAAGTACACCTGCGAAGAAAGAAGGCATCCTCTACTACATCGACCCACTCGCACCAGACAGACAACAGCCAGAACACGCATGGAGAATATATGTACCGAAGAAACTCCGCCACACCTACCTGCGAAACTGTCACGACCACAAACAAGCTGGCCACATGGGTGTAACAAAACCATGCAGAGACTTCGTGCAGCCGCCCACTAGCAGCGTATGTTCTCTGACTGCAAGGCGTACGTACGCTCATGCCACGTCTGTCAAATCGCAAAAACATCACACCAGCAGAGAATTGGCGACATGCAACCAGTAATCCCATTCAAGAAGTTCGACATGGTAGGAATTGACTTCGTCGATCCTCTGCCAGAAACGACACATGGCCACAAATTCATCATGACCATGATGGATTATTTTTCCAAACACGTCTGGCTAATCCCAACGAGAACGGCAACGGCCAAAACTCCAGCATGGAAGTTTCACAAAGAATTTCTTATGAAATATGGAGTTCCGAAAATTCTGGTCTCGGACAATGGTGCCGCCTTCATATCGAAAGTATTCACGCATCTGCCAGCTCGAGGGGGTATCAAACATCACCGAACAACGGCCTACCACCAGCAGTCCAACGCAACCGAAAGAGCCCACCGCACAATGAAGGGGTGCATAAGAGCGTTCCTCCAAGACCATGAAGAGACCTGGGGACCGTTGCTACCAACACTCCAATACGCAATCAACACTTCACCCCACATCAGCACCGGCGAAACACCACATTACCTGTTGTTTCTCGAGTACCCAAGAGTACCGCTAAACGCCTTGAGCCTTCCAGAAAAAGACATCGACATGACACCACAAGACTACGCGGAGTCAAAAAGACAAGAAATGAAGAAAGCCTATGATTTGGTCGCAGCACATCTCGCTGAAGCAGCCAGAGCGACTAAAACCGCTTATGACCAAAAACACAGGCAATACAACTTCAGAGCGGGAGACCTGGTGAAAATAAACGATTTAACGGTTTCTTTTGCCGACGTCCCCATGGATAAATTTGCTGATGATGTTAAATTGTGGGCTCAGGTGGTGGACCTGGAATCTGCTCACTCCCTTCAGGGTGCAGTGAGTGAATTGCAGGCTTGGTCGTGGGATTGGAAGCTTTTAATTGCCCCGGGCAAATCTGCTGTCCTTCGTGTTGGGCACCATAACCTGCCCCATGATTATTTCCTAAATGGAGATCTCGTTCCTGTTAAGGACTGCGTGAAGGACCTTGGGGTTTGTATCTCTGAAGGCCTAAAGTTTTCTTCACATTGTCATTTTATTGTCAAGAAGGCAAGACTCCGAGCAGCTGCAATCCGTACATCGTTTCGGTCTGGGGATCGCTCCACGCTTCCTTGAGCCTTTAAGGTTTATGTCAGGCCGATCCTTGCGTTTGCCTCTCCTGTTTGGTCACCCTCCTCTTTACTTGACATCGACTGGGTCGAGCCTGTGCAGCGCAGTTTTACTAAGTCCATCCCTGGCCTTAAGAGCTTGGACTATCCTACCCGACTAAAGATCCTAAACTTGGAATCCCTTGAGTACCGAGGCCTTGTTTGTGACATGTGCCTTGTTTACTCTGTGCTGCACAGGTTGGACAGGGGAAATCTTGCTGGTCTTTTTGATGTCTGCTAATCTTCGCGCACTCGAGGCCACACTTTTAAACTTTTGGGCCGTACGGCAAAATTCAACTGCTGGTCCCACTTCTTTTCCTTCCTTGTGGTCAACTGTTGGAATACGCTTCCAGAGGTCGTTGTCTCGGCACCGTCATTGCAGTCATTCCGGAGAAGACTTGCCAACTGCAACATTAACGGGTTTTTGCTTCGATTTTAATATTTAGTGGGTGTTTTTTATTTATTTTTTTGTACCTACTATTTTTTAGTAACATTTGCGAGTCTGCATCACTTTTAATTTATGCGAGTGTCATTTCCTTTTTTATGTACTTTTGCGTTCCTAAGAAGTACTTTATCTTACTTATCTTTGTACCTAACCATTTTTTAGTCTTATTTTGCCTGTATTATCTTGTATTGTTTAATTTTGCAGAACCTGTGTTAGTGGCTACATCTGCCCTGTTGGTCTCTGTTTTCCTTTTTCTTGGGAAATTAACATTATTATTATTATTATTATTATTATACACACATCATTACCCCCACTTTCAGTCATGTGACCAAAGTGGGGGGTAATGATGTGGTGATAGCCCCCGATCGAGTGATAAAAGTGGTGGCAATGATGTGGTGATGTGTATAGCCCCCACTTCTGATCACGTGATGAAAAGTGAAAAGTCGGGACGTCACTTCCGGTCATGTGATGGAAGCGGATATGATGTCACTTCCAGTGGGCAGGGCTTCTGGTGGGCGGAGCTTATGACATCACTTCCTGTTATGACGTCACTTCCGGTTATGACATCACTTATGGGATTTCTACTAAGTTTGTGTTTTGTGTGATATTAAGGATATTAGTCTTAGTGAGGCGGTGAGTTTAGGTGATATTGAAAAACCTTTAAACAATCAACTGTCATTATTACTGGAGAGTGTTTTGAACCAAAATTTAAAAGTAGCAATATCATGGATTCTTGTTTAATTATTCTCTCCGGCAAAGACTCTGATTTGAGAATTAATCTAAACACTCCCATTCATTTAGACTCTGAAAAAAGTTACGAATTGGCCATGCTTAATTTAGACACGTACAACAGCATCCATAACATCACCTCGAAAAATAACGAAATTCAGTACATGACCGATGCTGGTGCCACCTGGCAGAAAGTGTTAGTTACCCCCGGGGCTTACGAAATCGAGGATTTGAATAAATTTCTCAAGTCGGCGATAGATGCGAATGGTCACAACAAGGATGCCATTACGATTCTTCCGAATCTAAACACTTTAAGAACCAACTTGATAATTACAGATCTGAATTACGGAATATCTTTTTCGGGTGACAAGAGTTTGGCTACAGTCTTGGGGTTTAATTGACTTGGGCAATTACGTGAAAAGTCGAGAGAGTCTAAATACCGTCAACATTATGAGCATCAATACAATTTTCGTACATGTTGATATCATAGGCAATTCGTACCTAAACAACGACACTCGGCCCACTTTATACTCCTTTTATCCCAATTCCCCACCAGGTTTCAAAATCATAGAGTCCCCTCATAATTTTATTTACCTCCCGATGACTACAAAGTTAATCAGAAATATAAGAGTTTGGCGCACGTCTCAGACCAACGAGCCGTTGAATTTAAACGGTGAGACGCTCACGGTGCGTCTTCATTTGAGATCTAAAAATTAAAAAAGGATAAAAATGCTCGTGTTTGGAAAAAAAGGCAAAGGACTCTTTCTTAATTTTAACTCTATTAATAAAAAAACAAACGGTTTGACGCCAAGAAATAAAGCTTTCATGAAATTTATAACAACTCCCAGAAAATGAGCGTAGTAGAAGATTACTTAAAACTCAACGAACCTTGTAACGTGGAATGCTTAAAATAACAAAAAAATATAAAAAGGAAAATTTAAAAAGGGGGTTTATTTTGAAATTGGGGAGTTTAGTGTATTTAATTATAGTTGCGGTACAATATAGTTGCGGTACGAAAAATAAAAAATAGTTAGGCGGCCAAATCAGAGATGGCGCCACTGGTTTCCAAAAGTTTTCTCGCCATGTGAAGTGACATCTAGTGAACTCGCCATGTGAAGAAACGTGTGCCACGCGTTGCTTAAAACTAGTCGGCAACATGCATCCAGGTTCTTCTTCGATGTCGTCTCTCGTACTATGACGTCTGTCAAAACGTGCCAGTCCGAAATGTAACACTTCAAATCTTTCTTTAAGCAACTTCGTTTTGCAAGCACTGCGAAACCAAAGGAAGGAAGGAAAATTTGGTTGGCCTGCTGCATTCATCGCACGCTTGTCAAGGAGCGGCAAAACAAGATGGCGGGCCGGTAAAAACAACAGCGTTCCTGAATTTCAAGATGGCAAAGCAGTGGTTGAGGTGGAGTTGCTTTTGTTTCGCCGACGGCTGGTAAGCCATAATGACTTTCGCAAGGAGTGCACGGTAGCCTATTCATTCTCGTCGTAACTGTGGACAATTCAATTGAAGACCGACGCAGCGGTTAACAAGACGGTCGTGAGTATAAAACTGTGTAGCCTACGTAAGTTAGTCATGGCGAGCCGCGTTGTGTGTGACTGTTTTCAAAATTTCGAATTACACCTTTGAACATTAGCCGAAGTTCACGTCAAGTACCGCAACTAAAGAGGGCATAATATTTGTGTATTTATTTTGTTGACTTGTTTCCAAAGCCTAAATTGTTTTATACAGCATGCTTAAAACGATAATTTTGAGGAAGGGTTGGGTAAATAATTTTTGGTAACGGGGAAAGGGTTATGAAGACGCAGTATACCGTAGTTTACAGCTTTAGTAAGGGTGTAAAATAAAACTGGGTAAAAGAAGAATCTAGAATCCTTAAACTTGAAAGTAATTAAGGTTAATAAAATTAATTGAGAATTAATTAAGGTTCTTGGGTGTAGGCCTAGCCTATAATTAAACAGAGACTAAATAAGCTGGTCTTATTTCTCCATTAAACCACCTTCTGGAATATTCGTTAGTGCTGTTGTGTATATAATTAATAAGGTGACGGAAGAGAAAGGAATTAAAGTGTAAGCCTATTTTTCTACCAGAAAGATAGATATTTACAGCTCTAGGCAATGGTTATGAAATGTATATTGAAAGTGTCTCACTTATGTGTATATTTATTTACAATTGTATAAATCTGCATTCCTTTTATTCTGTTGTCCTGAGTTTCATTTAAAAAAAAAAAAAACTAGGTAACACCTCTCCCTGTGCAGAGTGGTACAGGAAGCAGGGTTGCATTGGGGGCCTGTCTGGTTTTGGATTCTTAAGGGCTAATGTTGAAAAGAGGATATTTGGTATGCAGATTTGTTGTGTATAAGTTGTGGTACAGTATTTGAAGTGATGTGAAATATAAGTGACTAGGCCTATTTACTTGAGAATTTGAAGTGGGTGCAGGGCATGACTGAAGTTGATTTGAGTGGTTCTTGGGGTTGCAAATTAGGATTAAAAATAGCCTGTTTAATTGGTTATGTCTATGAACTCCTGTTGTTTAGTTTTGGGATTAAAAATTTGGACATTCAATTCAAAAAGGTTAGGGCTCGACAGGGTAAGTTTGTAGACATTCAGAGTTTTAATAGGCCTAAGTTCTGCCTAGTGTTGATAGTGTTAATAGCAACCATGTCTACTCCTCCACCAAGTCCTTCTAGATTAGGTATATTGGGGGCTGGGAACTTGCTATTAAGTGGTGCTAACGCGCCTTTGATACAGGTGTCAACTCCAAGTGTGTCTCATTCAGGTATAGGTATAAGTACTGGGGTCCCAATTCATCCTATTGGCCTATCTCCACCTGTATATACACAGGCTGGTGGTGGAAGTACGCCCACGCATATAACGCTTACTATGGCAGACTATAATAGGTTGTTAGCTGCAAGTCAGGTTGGTCAGGGAAATATTGCTGCGCAGGGTAGTATAAGTGGTCAGCCCCTCCTCCCAGCAGCATGGCTTCCAAAAATAACTCCACCAGTTTTTAATGGTAGTCCAGTTGGTCCTGGACCAAAAGACTTCTTGATTAAAGCAGAACAGTGTCAAGTAGGAAAGGGTATGCCAGAAAGTGTGTTTTTGCAGCACTGGATTCCTAGTATGCTAACAGGGGTGGCACTTCAATGGTTTACTGCTCAGCCTCCTTTTCGTTCATGGTTTGCATTTAAGTTGGCCTTATTACAAAAATTTCAAGTACCAAATCAAGATGAGGAAATATTAGAACGCATTAATTTGCGGTGTCAACAGGAAGGTGAAACTGTGCAAGCCTATGTAACTGATATGGCAGCAATGATTCAGGAGCTGTCTTATGAAATGCATGACACAGAGCAGGTTAGGTTGGTTTCAAGGAACCTTCTGATTTCCTTAAGGCTTATGTTAAGCACAAACAGGTATGACTCTGTTAAGAACTTAGTGGCAGATGCTTGTAAGTTGGAAGCATTGCTAAAACAGGCAGGATCTTATAAGGGTTCTCAAATGGCTAGTATGCAGCCTAAAGTAGTTGCTATGCAACCTCAGGTAGTCCATAATCAGTTGTCAGCTCAAGTGACTCCAGCTGAATCGCAGGTAGCCCAGGCTCAGGGTAAAGGTTCACAAGCTGTAAGGGATAACAAACAGCAATCTGTTAGGCGTGGGAGGATGAGTGACAGGGTCTGTTATAATTGTGGCATCCAAGGTCACATAGCCACAGGTTGCCCTATGCCAAGAATAGCTAGGATTAATCAGGCAAGTGTCGGTGCACCTGCAAGTAGTCAAAATGTGCAGAGTTCGGGAAACCGGCCAGGAGCTCAGTCGTAGGTGGTGCTAGGGCTCGTAATGATTTAATTCCGCCTAAACAGACTTGTAATCAGGTTGGTGATGTAAAGCCTTACCCGGCTAGGATGGGAAAAGTAGAGGTGACCATTGCTGCCCGGAAAACTGTAGCTATGTGGGATGGAGCTTCTCCATACACCTTGGTGGGGCCAGAATTTTTGAATTTTTTTCAAGAATTAGGATGTAAGGTAAATAAACTCGATACAGAGTTATATGGAGCAAATCTTGCTCCCTTGCCTATATTAGGATGGGTGACTGCTAGAATAGATTTGCCAGGGAAGCAGGTGATACATCCTGTAGTTATTGCTGAACAGCTTAGTGTTCCATGTTTGCTTGGTGCAGACATTCAGGGTCAATTTGGTGTAATAGTGGATCCGTCAACCAATAATTGGTATTGGAAAGATGTGCCATGGGTTAGATTTCCTTATGTTGGTGAGGAAAAGGAGGAAAGAACGGTTAACTTAATCAGAGAAATGGATCCTTTGCTTAGTGAGAGGGTGATGGCTGCGGATATTGCTCCAGAACAACGTGAGTGTGTAAGGGAACTGTTTAATGACTTTGCGGTCGTCTTTGATGCAAAGCCAGGATTAACAGATTTGGTCAAACACCACATTGATACGGGAACGCATGCTCCTGTCTCCTCTCCTCCGTATTATCAACCTCCAGAGAAGTGGGGAGCAATGAAAGACATCCTCGATGAAATGGTAGAAAATGGACAAATAGAACCATGTTCTGGTCCATGGGCCGCTCCGACCTTTTTGAAGAAAAAGAGTGATGGTAGCTGGAGGATGCTTATTGACTACCGAAAATTGAATGAAATTTCACAGTAGGACAGATATCCGATGGCCCGAATTGATGAGCTACTGGATATACTGGGTAATCCCAAATACATTACGACGTTAGACCTTAAAACTGGATACCACCAGGTTAAGTTAGACGATATCTCTCAAGAAAGAGCAGCTTTTATAACGCCTCATGGGTTATTTAAGCCTAAGGTTCTCATGGCGGGTTTGTGTAATGCTCCAGCAACCTTCATGCGGCTAGTCAATCATTTGTTATATGATTTGCGATCGCGTGGAGTGGTGGCATATCTGGATGACATCCAAATTGCCTCGTCAGATTTCGAAACTCATTTGGAGACGGTTAGGGAAGTCTTGAGTCGTCTTGAGCGTGCAGGTCTGACGGTAAACTGTACCAAGGTCCAAGTGTGTAAGCAGAAGACAAAGGTGTTGGGTCACATAATTTCAGCGGATGGTCTTTGTCCTGATCCTGATAAAGTCAGATGTGTCAAGGAGTATCCTAGGCCACGAACAGTCAGGCAGGTTCGGAGATTTCTGGGAATGACTTCTTGGTACAGAAGATTTATAAGGTCGTACTCGCATGTAGCACAGCCGTTAAATAGACTCCTGGATGGTAAAACCAGCAAGCTTCAATGGAGTAAGGAGTGTGAGAAAGCTTTTGTTGCTTTAAAGGAAGCCATCACTGATGAACCTGCTATGGCTAGTCCCGATTTCGCAAAACCATTCGTGGTCCAGACGGATGCGAGTGCCGTAGGCCTCGGAGCCATATTGTTGCAGGAAAGCAATGGGCAGCTTCTGACCATACAGTATGCCAGTCGTGCATTGTCGCTACGGGAGCAAAAATTCTCTGCCGTGGAGAGAGAATGTCTAGCTATAGTCTGGGCAATAGAGAAATTTCGTCCGTACTTGGAGTGTGGCAAATTTAAAGTAATTAGTGATCAGCGGAGCTTGCAGTGGCTTCGAACAGCAAAGGACCCTACCGGCCGACTGGCTAGGTGGGCTATGCGGCTGCAGCCATTTGATTTTTCTGTACATTATCAGCCGGGAAAATCCAATCTGGTTGCTGATGCATTGTCACGGATTCCAGAGAGTAGTGTGGAGACTGTGAATGCTGTCATAAATGCAGTACAAGTTCCAGATTTGCAAAAGATAAGACAGGAGCAGCTTAAAGATGCAAAGCTTGGGCATGCTATGGAGTGTTTGGCATCGGGAACATCGCCTCCCGACAATAAGTTTGGAAAAGCAGTTAAATCCTTAATGGAAACTGCTATACTTAAGGATGGGGTGTTGCATAGGGTTTTCGCTCGTCATGATGGTGTTGAATCATACTGCATAATAGTGCCAAATAGCTTAAGACGACATATAATTGTGTGTTATCACGATTCTTTGTCGGGAGGGCACTTGGGAGCTACCAAAAAAATACAGAACGTTTATACATGGCCTGGTATGACAAAAAATGTGACTGACTATGTCAGAAGTTGTCATAAATGTCAACTCCATAAGATGGAAAACGCACCTCCACGTGGGTTCATGTTGTGCCCTAGGCATCTTCCGAAACCAGGAGACACTTTGGCTATAGATTTGGCAGGACCTTACCCAAAAAGTAAGGCTGGCAACAGTCTTGCTAATAGTGGTAGATTATCTATCAAAGTGGCCGGAATTGTTTGCCTTAAAAAAAGCAACGGCACAGGCAGTTGCTGTGTGCTTGGTTAAAGAGGTTTTTCCGAGATATGGTGTACCAAGAACCATTGTGTCCGACAATGGTAAACAATTTGTCTCCACAGTTTTTCGGGTCATGTGCTCGATGTTTGGTATCAAGAGGAAAAA
>JAHWFP010230427.1:26398-76585 GCA_023313725.1 Lithobius niger | reverse complement strand
AGGAAAAATACGTCTTTTTACCATCCTCAGCCAAATTTGGCCGAACGCACTATAAAGACCATACGTAGCATGATAACAACAAACATTGATGTGACGCATAGAGAATGGGACCAAAAGCTACCTTATTTGGCAATGGGTTTAAGAGCCTCGGTCTCGGAGAGCACAGGGTTTTCACCGGCGTTTTTAACGTTAGGAAGGGAAATGAGGTTACCAGTCGATCCGGATGCATTGGAAGCGGAGATAGCTCCCGCCCCTAATGAAGAGTCTTGGGCTATGGAACTTTCAAACAATATAAGGTTAGCAATTAAGGTGGCTCAGGATAATATTAAGGCTCAGCAAATCCGTCAGAAACCCTATTACGATAGGAACAGGAGGGATTTAAGTTTTAAGGTGGGAGACCTAGTCCTGAAGAGATCGCACTTTCTTTCTGACAAAGATGCCTTTTTCATGGTAAAAATGGCACCACGGTGGCAAGGGCCATATAAAATTTCTAAAGTATGTTCCCCTGTAACAATGAAGTTGACCGATTTGGGTTCGGGCCAGGAGCTAAAGGGTACCTTTCACGTACAACAACTCAAACCTTATGTAGTTAATTCGACACAAATTTCTGATGTGTTTTCTGACGATGAGGAAGAGGATGTAGAAATGGTTGATCCAAATGATTCAGACGACTCTTCTAAAAATGTTGTTGTTCAGTCACGAGTTTTGCGACCACGTGGAGCAGCTCAAAACAAGCTTAATCAGGCTTTAAATTTGTTAAGAGGAAAAGGTAAAATATGACCGAGGACGATCATTAGAAGGGGAAGGGGGAAATATGTAACGTGGAATGCTTAAAATAACAAAAAAATATAAAAAGGAAAATTTAAAAAGGGGGTTTATTTTGAAATTGGGGAGTTTAGTGTATTTAATTATAGTTGCGGTACAATATAGTTGCGGTACGAAAAATAAAAAATAGTTAGGCGGCCAAATCAGAGATGGCGCCACTGGTTTCCAAAAGTTTTCTCGCCATGTGAAGTGACATCTAGTGAACTCGCCATGTGAAGAAACGTGTGCCACGCGTTGCTTAAAACTAGTCGGCAACATGCATCCAGGTTCTTCTTCGATGTCGTCTCTCGTACTATGACGTCTGTCAAAACGTGCCAGTCCGAAATGTAACACTTCAAATCTTTCTTTAAGCAACTTTGTTTTGCAAGCACTGCGAAACCAAAGGAAGGAAGGAAAATTTGGTTGGCCTGCTGCATTCATCGCACGCTTGTCAAGGAGCGGCAAAACAAGATGGCGGGCCGGTAAAAACAACAGCGTTCCTGAATTTCAAGATGGCAAAGCAGTGGTTGAGGTGGAGTTGCTTTCGTTTCGCCGACGGCTGGTAAGCCATGACTTTCGCAAGGAGTGCACGGTAGCCTATTCATTCTCGTCGTAACTGTGGACTATTCAATTGAAGACCGACGCAGCGGTTAACAAGACGGTCGTGAGTATAAAACTGTGTAGCCTACGTAAGTTAGTCATGGCGAGCCGCGTTGTGTGTGACTGTTTTCAAAATTTCGAATTACACCTTTGAACATTAGCCGAAGTTCACGTCAAGTACCGCAACTAAAGAGGGCATAATATTTGTGTATTTATTTTGTTGACTTGTTTCCAAAGCCTAAATTGTTTTATACAGCATGCTTAAAACGATAATTTTGAGGAAGGGTTGGGTAAATAATTTTTGGTAACGGGGAAAGGGTTATGAAGACGCAGTATACCGTAGTTTACAGCTTTAGTAAGGGTGTAAAATAAAACTGGGTAAAAGAAGTATCTAGAATCCTTAAACTTGAAAGTAATTAAGGTTAATAAAATTAATTGAGAATTAATTAAGGTTCTTGGGTGTAGGCCTAGCCTATAATTAAACAGAGACTAAATAAGCTGGTCTTATTTCTCCATTAAACCACCTTCTGGAATATTCGTTAGTGCTGTTGTGTATATAATTAATAAGGTGACGGAAGAGAAAGGAATTAAAGTGTAAGCCTATTTTTCTACCAGAAAGATAGATATTTACAGCTCTAGGCAATGGTTATGAAATGTATATTGAAAGTGTCTCACTTATGTGTATATTTATTTACAATTGTATAAATCTGCATTCCTTTTATTCTGTTGTCCTGAGTTTCATTTAAAAAAAAAAAAACTAGGTAACACCTCTCCCTGTGCAGAGTGGTACAGGAAGCAGGGTTGCAACCTTTGGTGTATGATTCATCGGTCGAGTCTTACACTTACCACGAATACAATCCTATTGTTGGCACCAATCTCAACAACGTAAATTCGGAAATCCGCATACACGTAGAAAACCAAGATCTGTTTCTGCACGTTGCCAATAGTTACCTCCTGATTAAAGGGAGGTTACTGAAGGACGATGACTCGGCTTACACGGACGCTGACATAGCTAGTATTATTAATAACGAGTAGAAGCCCGTGCTACGCACGGGTGGTGTTTGATGCACCGTTAAAAACACTGGGACGATTTCCTTCCTCATGTGTTTTACGGAATCCCGTCTATGTGTTTTTGCGTACCCTGTCTAGCTTGCGGCCGTCTTGTGGCGGCCGTCTTGTGGCCGCCTCGTTGCCGTCCATCCTACACGACAACTCGATTAAGAAACGAAGCTTCAACAATCAGTAAGAGGGCGAGCGGGCTCATTCTTCCCACGGTAGCAAAGAAAAAGGGCGAGCGACCGACAATGAAAACGGATATGTGCTCTCTGAAATACTTGCGGCCGTCTTGTGGCGGCCGTATTGTGGCCGTCTCGTTGCCGTCCATCCTACGCGACAACTCGATTTTATTAATAAAGATGCTCCCATGTTCCTGTTTTCTAATATCAAATACCATCTCGGTGATAAACAAGTCGAGTTAAATTATCCGGGGTTCGGTACTCTGATGAAGGGACTACTCACCTACGGTTCAGCCGAGCAACCAGCTCTGCTCGGCCAGTTTTGGGCGCTGGATAGCGCGGCTTCAGTCGCTGCCGAACTAACCAACAACTTAGGATACAAACAGCGGTATGCGTCCATCATCGTTGAAACAACTCCGAAGGGAAGCTTTACATTTGCCATACCGTTGAAACATGTCATGGGATTTTTCGAAAATTACGATGAGCTAATCTACGGAATTAAACACGTGCTCACACTCATGCGAGCGAGTGACACTAACGCAATCTTCAAAGCAGCGCAGCGGCCAATGGCAAAGGCGTTCTAAATAGCATCAGCTGGCTCCTTCCACATGTCAAGGCCTCGGACGAGCAGAAACTTAAAGTCTACAATCTCATCGACCACGGAGCGACCGTGGATTTAGGATTTAGGCACTGGCATTACAATAACTGTGTGCTTCCTCAAAATACCAGCTCCACTTGGCACGTGCTGACTACTTCCACGGTCGAAAAACCAAGGTGGATAGTTTTAGCTTTTGAAACGAACAGGCAGGACTCTTTAGTTAAAAATCCTGGGGTGTTTGACCACTGCAGTCTGCAAGATGCTCACGTGACTCTAAATTCCGAAAGATATCCGTTTCTCGATTTAAATACTAATTTTGCCACTGGAGAGTACGTTGGTCTGGTCTGCACAAAATAGCGCAGCAATTTAGGCAGCTTTGCGACGATACCAACGATTTGAGTTTTGACTTGCTTCAGTTCAAGAAAGCCTATCCTCTCATGGTGTTGGATTGCTCCAAACAGTTCGAGAGGCTTCACTCGGGAATCGTGGACGTACAAGTCAAACTGAAGTTTAGAGCAGCCGTGCCAGCTAACACTACCTGTCACGCTCTGCTCATTGGTGACAGGAAAATGAATCTAAAGTTGGATAGAGGCAAAGTCGAAGTTGCTTACTAAATAATAATAATAATAAAAAAGATAGGGCACTCAAAACAAAATCGCGAAAAAAGAAAGGCGGCTTTTTGCCATTAGCATTGCTAGGACCGATTATAGCCGGGAGTGGAGGATTGGCGGGTGGGACAGCGGGGGTGGTGTCTGCCATAAAAAAGGCACAAAAAGATGCAAAAATTCTGGCTGAACTAGTTAGGCATCACAAGCAAGTGAAAGGTTCTGGCTCGAAGAAAAAAAATTAAGCAAAAAAAGAAGCAAAAAAAAACTGCCCCGTGGCAGAGGTCTTTACTTAAGACCACCCAAGGTTTATTCGACTTTAATAAACCTTTAACTTTGATTTAAATGGATTGGCTAGAGTAATAAAAATTCCAAAATTCAGAGGTACTTTCAGTAAAGATACGTTTCCCTTAAAACTTTGGCCTACTGGTGAAAACGGAATAGTAAACTTGGAAGATTTCCAAGATGGAGACGGAAGTCACTGGGTCGCCTATTCCACCGTTTCGGGAGAACCTTGTTATTTCGATAGTTTTGGCAACATGGGTCCTCCCCGGTCTGTGGTAAACTACTTGGGACCGGGAATTAAATACAATTACGAACGCGTACAAAATTTTGACCAGATTTGGTGCGGTCACTTTTGCTTTTTTTTTTTCTTAAGTGCCTTTTCTAAGGCACGTAATTACAAAGCTGTTTTAGATAGGATGAGACGAGTCATCCAAAAGTTACGTGCAAATCTCACTGGAAATAAACGTCTTCTGGGTGAAACTCTTCGAATGCCTCTACCGCGATGGGCAAATTTATTTCTATTACGTGAAGATTTTCGAAAACGGTAACTGTCGAATGTTCTCCCTTTACTTTCATAATGTAAAGGGCTCTCGTATTTTTTTTTCATTTAGCAATTAGTGCAACACACGGATCGCTGCAGTAGAAAATTGCTTTATGAATTAAACCTGAACTCCCACGAAGCTCGAGAGAGGACCCGAATTTATGAACCAATCGCTCGTTTTTTCCAAAGGGCTTTTCAAGCTGAAACTGATCAGCATGAAACTGTTTTCATGCACAAATTTCTTCGTAGCCGCGTCACTCGGTAAAGTAGGTTCGCTTAGATTTCTAATCGGTTTGTTCGTGGCATTAAAGTATTCTTTCTGCTCATCTTGTAACAAGCAATTGCTGTCGATAAATACTTTAGTAACAGCATCGTTCGGTGAAGTAGGTTCGCTTAAATTTCTAATCGGCTTGTGCGTTGCGTTGAAGTATACTTTTTGGTCGTCTTGCAATAAACAATTCCTATCGACGTACACTTTCGATTCCGCGTCAGCAGCGTGCCGGGGGAAAGCTATGTCCTTAATTTGCTTCTTCCTCGCGTAGAAATTCCCGTCAGCATCATCTACGTACAACGTATTTTTTTCCATACTAGAAATGGCGGACGCCAACTCGTCGGAGAGAAGAGTAATAGCAGGAGGCAAGTCGGTTTTAAGTTTCTGAACGTCCGTTGCCAGAGTACCGATCTGAGAATAATATACATCTTCAGGTTCGATAGCAGCTCCTACTTTAGTTACACGCTTGCTTTGCATGTCGTAGTTGCTTTCGGGGGTTAAAATGTATCCTAGTCCCGGTTGTCCTCTCGGACCGACTCCCATCACTTCACCCTCCCTCGTCCTTTACAATGCTTGTCCAAACTTATTGACTGACATCTTTTTTTAAATAAGAGAAATTTTTTCAAAATACACCGAGCCGTTGATGAGGCTTTTATTTTCAATATTATAATAAAAGGAAGAAAATCAAAATATATAACAACCTCAAAATGTCTCAACTATCCTGGCAAACGAATCTTTCCAATCTCATGCAAAAAAACTTGCTGAAAGTTAAGAACGAGAATGGTACAAAGATTAACAACGGTGTAAAGTTTTCCTTGTCTCCTTCCATACAGTTTAAAGATTTAAAGGGTTTGGGAAATCCCATTTCGAACGAAAAATCAAAATATAAAGACTGGATTTCACCCAGCGACTCAGAAACTCAAAAACTGTTGAAAAATCTTAAACGGTACATCTGTAAAAAACTAGAGATCAAGTTTGACGAACAAAAACCCATATCCATGACTACGTTCAATTATCCCAATTCGATGCATACGGCTTACTCCTCCTACCCTTTTTGTGAAAAGGTGAACGAAGGTAACGGAGAAAAAACCGCTGTGCCTTAAAACTTGGGTGTACGAGAATATTCACAAAACTAAAGGGAAACTTAAAAATGTTATCGACAAACCCTGGTTAACTTGCCATCTTACAACGCTTTAAACTTGACCGAAGTCACTGGCAGAATTACCGCGGTGTACATCACCGACGATTCTCCCAGCAACGTAGACTTTGGAGTAGCTCATTCCAATGACAAATTTTCCGACGAAGACTTTATGGGTTTAGTATCTCCGTAAACATTAAAAAAAAACATGCAAATAAGAAAAGATATGGGAATTAAAAACTACGACTTTTTCGCACCTAAGAAAGAACCTAAAAATCATCCATTTCTACCTTCGAATATCGGATGTCTAGTTATAGGCCCCGCAAATTGCGGCAAAACTAAGTTACTGTTTAATTTCATCTGTAACGAAAGATGGCTCGACTACGATCGGTTATATATTTACAGTAAAACTTTATGTCAATCAAAGTACAAAGCTTTGCAATCTATATTGGCTGAAATTGAGGAAAAAATTGGACGGGATGTCGCTTTTTTTTCACAGTTCTCAAATAGATTTAGTTCCGCCCGAAGAACTGGACCCAAAATTTCGAAATCTGATTCTTTTTGACGATTGCCTTTTGGACACACAAAAAAACATCGAACGTTACTTCGCTCAAGGGCATCATTCGAACGCCGATGTTTTTTTATTGCAGCCAGTCCTACACGAGAATTCCAAAACAAGTAGTCAGAGACAACGCAAATTTATTAATCCTTTTCCCCGTGGATAAGTTAAATTTGAAATACGTTTATGAAAACCACGTTGGCCCCGACGTGGAATTTTCAGACTTTAAAACGTTGTGTCAAAATTTTTGGAAAAAGCCTTACGAGTTTTTATCAATAAACAAAACGTAAACGAAGGGAGATATAAACGTTCATTTTTGCCTATTAAACAAAAGAATGGAAACAAAACGAGAAATCGCAAAACTCAAAAGACGCTCAACTAAAAAGTTTTTAAATCAACGTTTGGGTGAAAGAGAATAAGAAGAATCGCTACAAGAATTTTTTAAACCGGTAGTAAGTACCCTGAAACCGAGACCGGTCCTCGGTGCAGCCACGCAAACTACGCCGATTAAAACACTTTAGCCACGCAAACTATATAAACGCGGTCTCGTATCAGACGCTCGTGGTGAGGACACCTCAACACCACCGAAGAAAAAACCTGAGGGCAGTATTCTTCCACACCAGAAGAACAATAGTCTATATGGCGATTTCACTTTAAAAATGTAAATATTGTACATTATTCCTTTAGGCATAAAGCCAAAACACTTTTCCAGCCACGATATTTTTTATTTGTAACAGGTGACGACTTTGATTATTTATGAAAAATGTCCGATGTTCAAACCAGTTTACTGACCTAAACTGCGATATAGCCCTTTAAAAACTAGCTGGACCATTTAATCTTTTGATTTGTGCACTTAATGCATTATGGTAAACTTAACTTCTTGCCATGAACCCTACCGGAGCTCCAATGTTTATGCTTGTATATTTTACGGACCCAGCGTATATTTTTATGTCTATTTTTTTTATAGCATCTCCATCCAAACTCCGACCGCAGCAAACCTCTAAAAACGAAAACAAAATAGCTTTCCTTTGTTAAAAACCTGCATTGTATGTAGCAGTTTCATTCCCAAAGTCAAATAATTATTCTGTGCATTACACTTCTCCCCCCCCCCCTCCTTCAATAGTTGCGATGCATAACATCGTAGTTTATTTAATAGGCCTAGGCCTCTAACGTTTCCAAGTCGGCAATTCTCTTTGTCAATTCAGCCTCCGCAATTCCCGTCCAACCAAAACATTGCCTTCAATTTCCCATCCAACCAGAGCGCTCAGCTACCCTAGCCCTCCGCGCTGCCATTCCTACTTCCGGTAGTGACAGCTCGGCCGATCTAGGTCAGTCTCTCCTCCTCCAAGATGTCCGCCTCCTCTTCCCCGCTCGCCCCTTCCGCAGCTATCCTCGGCGTTCGCGCCAACTTCCGGTAATGAGTATATAACCCCAGCCCCAGACTGACTCGTTAGCACAGCTCAGGATACTTAAAGCTAGAGGTCGCTACGCCGGTCGGAAGTGGAGATGCCGTGGTCCGATTGTTGCCATGCCGGGCAAAGGTAGTGGTTCGTATTTCAACTTAGTTTAACTTTAAAAGTTTATTTTTTGGACTTTACGTCAAAATTTATAGTTTAATTTTAAACTTAACCTCGTAGCTTTGTAGTTAATTTTATGGTGCGTCAAGCCAAACGGCATTTCGGACGTTGGCGGCCGTAATTTAAGGGTTCACGGTCCCTTACTAAAAACCAGCTTTCTTTATTATGTTTTTTTAAACGCAGTTTAAAGTAAACAAAGGACGGTTTGATCTTCGTGGGGTTTCCATTGATTAATCGCTCGGATCGACTTTATAGGTAGCTGCGGCTTCTGTAATTTAAGGAGTTGACTTATCAACAGCAACTCTAGGAGGTTTAATGCTTTGTTAATTCACATAGAAACATAACTGTAAAACAGGTTTACTATTATAAGTCAGCCGAGGCTGTTTGTAATTTAGAGGGCTCTTTTGCGAAATCCCCTTGTGCCTATACAAACCACTTTTCTGTTTGAAATTGTTTTAATTGAACTAAGCCAAGTTCTTGTGTCGAATTTAATGTAAATTCCCCGTGTCAATTATTTAACCTAACTAAGGTGTTAATTGTACCAATAAGTGCAAATGTTTTAATATGTTTGACTAAAATAAAAACCAGGAGTTTTAAACGCCCATTGGTTTCAAAGTTCGTTGTTGCTAGAAGTTTAGTATTTAAGATAATTCTCTTCAAATTCAGCTTAGCTAGCCTAATTTCCCACCTTGGTGGCAGCGTTACCGTTTATTATTACTGTTAGCCTACAATATTAGGACATTAGTAGCTCCATTCTCTACACCGGGACTGTAGCCGTTGTGCTTGTTTGAACCAAAAAGTACCAAAAGTAATAATAAGAAAGATCCAGTTACACCAGGCGACCGGCGATGCTACAAGCACCTACCCCGTCGTAGCACCCGCCGTTACAACTATGCCGATTAAAACTTTCAAAGAGGAAGAAAGTGACAAGGATGACTACGAATCATTGGGCTTATCACCGTCCCCTTCCCAAGCCGTTACTCCTAGTGAGAAGACATTGTCAACCCCTCTCGATTTCAGTCGCGGCAAATATTCAACTCCAGCTGCTCAAGCTCCTATAATGCAAATCCCTCCTGAGTCCAAAATAGAATACGCAACTACGAGCACTGATCCTAAACTCACCCCTACATATTCCGCGGCGCAAGCAAGGCGCATTTCTACTTCGCCGGAACTCCCTAACATAGTCACTCTAAGGTCCCTCGATAGTTTGTTACCTGGTCAGAATATTGGAGACACTGCTAAATATTTCTTGATAACATTTTTCGAAAATCCCCAAGACACTGACCAAGTATTCGGGTTACAGTATGATAAGAAAAAAGGCGAGCTGACCTTCGGTAATAAAGTCGTTAAAATCTTTGAGAATGATGTAGTGGTCGATGCGGGTTTTGGAATTTGCTACGTTTTCAAATATTTGAAAGAAACTGCCCTCGCACCAGAAGTTAACGTAGTTTACGCGGCCATGTTAAAAAATACTAACGCTATTTATCAGAACAACGACCCAATCACTAACAAACCCAAATCTAATCGTAGCGCCAAATACAGGACTGTTATCGCTCCGATTTGGGAAGACATGAAGAAAACAGGGACGGGTATGGTTAAAAAAGCGGGCAGTAGAGTTGATTATAAATATTATAATAATCCTAATGATTTGATTAAAAGACCGAGATTTTTGTACAAATCTAGTTTAGCCGGCTATGACGGGCATAGAAACGAGATGGTCGAAATTTTATCAGAAATGCAGCAAAGACAAATCATAACTGCTCGGAAAAAAGGGTGGCTTATCAAAATTTAGGTTCAGGTTAAAAAAAATCGTATATAAAACAAAGAACCATGGAATCAAAAAATATCAAGATGAGGTAATGTGTCAAATGTAAACGTCAAACTTCTAACGGGCCCGAGCCGTTCGTTATCATCACCGCAAAAAATAACAGGCAGATGCAGGTTGTATTTTGCGAGGTGTGTCGGACGAAAAGAGCTTGCTTTATCAAATCTGGGAAAGGAATCGTAAACAAACTCATAGATAAGTTACCTCTCGAAATGCATTTGCCGTGCTACCAATACTGCAGTCTGGGAACTAACTTGAAAAAAGATTGGCTCGAGGAGACCCGGGAATTAATAAGCTAGACGAAGCGTGCAAAGAACACGATATCACTTACTCCGAGAGCTCAGACTTGAAAGATCAGCACACCGCCGATGAAGTTCTAATTGCTAAAGCTCAAAGAGTGAGAGACGATCCTACTTTGGCATGGAGAGAAAAGCTAGCCGCTTCCATCGTTAAGAAAATTATGAAAACAAAACTTCGGTTCGGAATGGGAAATAAAAAAAATGGATCAACTCGTGAACTTCACAAACCAACGCGAAAAAATTTTCCGAGACGGAAAGTGAATGTACCGAGCCTGAACGATCTATGGCAGGCTGACTTGGTCGAAATGATACCTTACGCTAACCTAAATAAAGGGTTTAACTACTTACTAACCTGTATCAATGTCATGTCCAAGTTCGCTTGGGCCATTCCCCTTAAATCTAAATCCGGCAAAGATGTTACCAAAGCTTTCAAGAAGATACTCGCTGGAGCGACACCCCTAAAATTTTACAAGTAGATTTAGGTAGTGAGTTCTACAATAAAGACTTCAAAGCCCTACTCAAGCGCCATAAGATCAACATGTACTCTACATACTCTGAAATGAAAGCAAGCGTGGAAGAACGTTTCAACGGAACACTGAAAACTAGAATGTGGAAAAGATTCACCAGGCAGGGGACTTACCGGTGGATAGGCATTATTGACGAGTTAGTTTCACGGTACAATGACACAGTTCACTCCGCAACTAAACTAAAACCAAGGGAAGTAACCAGACGACACGAATCGTTGATGAGAATTAAGTCAAAACAATCGGTGAAAAAAACCCAAATTTGACATTGGAAATAAAGTCAGAATTTCTAAAGCTAAGAAAATTTTTGATAAAGGGTATTTACAAAATTTTACTAACGAAGTCTTCACGATCCGTAAAGTGCAAAAAACCGAACCTGTTACTTATCTATTAAAAGACGAATTGGGTGAGGCGGTGCTCGGAGGTTTCTACGAACAAGAAATTCAAAAAACTCTTGTTCCCGATTTATTTTTAGTGGAGAAAGTATTGCGAAAAAAGAAAGGCAAAGATGGAAAAATGCTGTACTTCGTTAAATGGAAGGGATACGATTCAAAATTTAATAGTTGGACAGATAATGTTAGCAGTTTTATCTCTTAAATAATTTCCACTTAATTTTTAAGTACAACATATCATATTAACAGTTTATTCTCGTCCGAATCTAAATATTAATTTTCTTTCATCCATTTTCTTCTCCTAGTTGCGATCATTTCCTCTGTCCTAGATTTTCTGTCGCACGTTTCTTACTAATAGCAGCGGCCATTTTATCCACCCTAGCTTTTCTCTGTTCAACAGTTTCTGTCTCGCGTTTCTTAGCAATAGCGGTGGCCATTTTATCCAATCTAGCTTTTCTCTGGTTGACAGTTTCCATCGCAAGTTTTTTACGAAAAAGAGCAGCGCTTTTTCTCTTATTAGCCAGTACTTTTTCATTTTCGCTTCGTTTTGTTATTTCACCGCCTGATGCTTCTCCCCCCCATTTTTCTCCAGCGAAGCACGCTCTTCAGCTTCTTCATCCTCCATCGGATCGATTATGTTGTCTACAAAATCGTACGCTATGCCGGTTTTGTAGTGACCATGCGCTAACGTATTTATCCCATCATCCAGCACGAATCTATCATCATCGTAGGGAGATATGGAAGATTTTGAAATTTCAACCGTGGCGAGCTGATGATCTTTACTTCGAATACTCATCCAAGCGGCTTTTGAAGATGTTTTCGAAAATAGTGCTTTTTTTGTAGTCTTCGTGACTGAGACTTTTGGGATAAATACTTTACTAATCCCTTTAGCTTTTTTAATGCTCTCTTCCCCTACTAGAACTGAGTACATTTTTGCTCTCAAGCCTACAAATTCTTTCACCAGGATGCCAGCCGTCTTCATGAACTTTCATTTTTCCCAGGACTTGTTTGTTTTTAACGCTGTATAGAGGATGGGATGGATAGTAATTGCTGGTGTCGAATCTATCTGACTCAGTTTTCATGTCCTGGTAGAAATCGTCAGTCTCTACTTCATAGAACAGACTGTCGGTGTCTGTGAAAAGTAAACGCGCACAGTCTCCATATTTTGGACGCATGAACTCGTAGTGAGTTGGTAAGTCACACTTGATGTTACGAAGTCTCAAGTTTACCTGTACGAGATTTTCGTTGAGGATCTTGAACGAATCCGCGTGTGGTAGAGTGCTGTACTTGACAAATTTTTTTAGATTGTCGGATAACTTCACAGATAAACGTCCCGATTTGTTTTCCATCGTTTTTCCAAATACCGAATTATTTGTCAGTTTGAAAAAAATCTTTTTCGAGGGTCGTCGTTGCGAGTTGACGCTTCTCGGTGTTAAATTCTATGTAAGATGTTAGCCATTGCTTCTGATGAAATTTTAGAATTCTGTGAATACCTATCAAAATTAAACCGTGCTTCAATTAGAATTGTAAATTCCTGGAATGAACTGTATAGTTTTTCTTCGGGAGCAGGTTAGTCGTCAGTTTGGAAGCAGAAACGATCTTCTTGTTTCCTGCCATTTCTTTCATGAAGGGAGACAAGTTTTGGCATTATTTAAACTTTTCCGGTGCTAAAGGATAATCTTTGTGATCGTCGTGTAGCTCGGATGGATAGTCCAAGTCCACTTCCAATATATAACCGTAATCCGAATCTTTTTCAACTGATGCCAAGCAAAATTCGAGAATTTCTTTCCTTGTTAGCCAGCCAAATCGATCGTATGCAAGGAATTCGGTCATGGCTAGTCCGTATAAGTTGTTGACATCCAAATCTACTAGATACAGACTAGGTAGATTCTCGTTGTAGGTGTCTGGTAGGTATTTGTTATTGGCGATCGAGCGCCTTTTTGACACGAAAGTTGTTCCACCTCTGATACCGGAAGTTATAAAGTTATGCTTTCCCCCATGTGCAAACAGTTCTAGTTCGGCTTCAGTTTTTTTCAATCCGGCTGCCCAACTAAATCCTGGTGTGGATCGATAGTAGCATGGATCTATGCCATCATTGAGCAAACACGTTTCCCTGAAAGTCTGAAAAACGTCGGCTAGAAGATAAACATCGATCATCTGATATACGAGATGATAATAAAAACCTTCTCTTTCAGCAAGTTCCAAACTGATGTAGCGTGATCATACTCTGCGCCAGTGATGCCTTGACCTCGTAGAGTGGAGAAGAATGCCGCTTTTGGAGGTAATTTCCGTTCTTCAAACACATCCATAGACTGCACATACTCGTATGGGTAGTGGCCTTTTTGCGTCAATAAATCCGAGACCTCTCCCGACTCGAACCAATCCACTGATTCAAGAGCAGTTTTTACGATATTGAAGGGTCGATCTATCTTGTGGTTTTTAGCAAAAGTCTCCAGTGACGAAGATAGGAAATTATAACTGTCTAAAAAACGTAACCTTACTGACAAGTTCTTATCATTGAAGCAAAATACCTAGTAATGGTCATACTCATGAAACGCTCGGTGTTTCTAGCAAGAACATCCACTCCCAAAGGGAAATTTATTGCAGCTGAAATCAGTAGATGCATATTGTAGCCTTCTAAATTATGGAAGACGATCGGGATAGTATTTATGCTCCTTGCATCCAAATTGTATTTTACGTGAGAAGCACCTCTGAACTTTCACGTGAAGCGACAGTGATCTCTCACTTTCTTCAGTGAGAGATCATCTTCAAACATGACTTTGTTGCAGTAGTAGCAAGTATCAGCTTTCAAGAAATGAATTTCCTCTTCGGGACTCATTATCAGAACCTTAGGCCACGATAACATCTTAGCAAACTTGTTAATTTCGATATTCATACATTCGTAAAACTTATCCACTGCATCCTCACCTAGGTAGAATTTTTGACTCACGATTTCATTTTCTGGACCAATAACCATGTATCCAAAACTACTAGGTAAATGCAAACTGACTTTGGTAGACGAACTCAAAGATGGATCGACATTACTAGTTTGTACGGGTCTGAGCATACATTCAAAATCTGCATAAATTATCCAAGGATGAGGATTGCGTCTGCTTATAGTGTAGAAATTTTAATGTGTTATTACCAGGTGGTAGGAAAGGGAGTACTTGCTCCTTATTCAGTCTCACACATTTACCAACGTGCTCCATCATGGATCGTTCTTTAGTAAGTAAAATTTTCTGTGTTTCAACACCTTGAAATCGGAGTAGCCTATCAATATCGAGGATGCCGCAGTAATGAATATTTCCTTTTTCGTCGGCTATTAATAACAAGTCAATTACTTCTCCTTCCATGTTTTTGTTCACTGTCACCGGATGTAATCCTATCCAGCCCTTATACGAAATCACGTTAATGGATAAATTGTTGGCTCGTTCGAAGGAATCAATTTGTCGTAGACTCACGGGAAACTTCAACATGGAATGGTCTACAGTATTCAAAAATGGTTCGTAATATTTAACCTCGGTTTCGTAGCACTTCATTTTAGAGGCTAAAATTGAATACAGAAAGCACTTTTCGTCAGAATTTTCCACATTTACTAGAGCTTCGCTTTTCTTGCGTAATGCCCTTGGTAAAGGTAAGAAAGAACTAGGATGTAAAGGATCGATTTTTGCTAGTTTTAGGAGCATACCATGAACTTTCGAAATGCACCAACCACTGCCTTTTTTCTCGAAAGCCTTGACGGATTTTAGTATATTTTTGTAAGCATTCTCCAATACTTCCGACACGTCAGATTCGTTATAAATGGTTGTATAGAGGGACCAGAAAAAGGGTCGCGCGATGTTGGAATCCCTGGAAAAATCTATCACTAAACACATTTGAACTTTACAATTGGTCAGTTCATCCAAGCAGGTCATAATACGAAGTTCGAGCGGATGATGGAGTAGATGGACCGCTGCAGATGGGTCGGCACATTCAATTTCTCTGGAATAAATTCGGTGTGTATCATCATGTGCCAAAGTGCAACTTACTTCACCTTCCATATCATTCAACTCGTTTTCGAAGAGTAAAAACTCTGGTCGAAGATTGGATCGATGGATGGGAAGATAATGGATCAAATCTTCCTGAGTTGCGTAGACATTTCCACAGTACACACACGTAAACAATGATTTTGAATTCATTTTCTTTTTCTCGAAAGAAAAATCATTCATTCCTTTTATTTTTATTCTTTTATTATATACGAAATAATTTTCCAAACAAACATGAAGAAAAAAATACATCCAGACTGAAATTTATTTTTTCGGATCTCCAGGATACAGAAAAAACTTGAAAACCAACTGCTCCAAGGCTGGGAGGCCGTGTGCTCAAGTCCAGCACTACATCTGGACTGGATTTTCTCGAATTTTGTTTTGACACTTAACTCACTGGACTGACCGTAACGGTTATGGGTGTAAACTTACAAAAATGCAATTTAAAAATCAACTAGGCATACATCAGAGTTTGGTTCAAAACACTCTCCAGTAATAATGACAGTTGATTGTTTAAAGGTTTTTCGATATCACCTAAACTCACCACCTCACTAAGACTAATATCCTTAATATCACACAAAACACAAACTTAGTAGAAATCCCAGAAGTGATGTCATAACCGGAAGTGACGTCATAACCGGAAATGACGTCATACAGGAAGTGATGTCATAAGCTCTACTAAGTGATGTCATAAGTCTACTCCGCCCACCAGCAGCCCTGCCCACTGGAAGTGACGTCATAGCCGCTTTCATCATATGACCGGAAGTGACGTCCCCACTTTTCATCACGTGATCAGAAGTGGGGGCTATATATATCACCACATCATTGCCACCACTTTTATCACTCGATCGGGGGCTATCACCACATCATTACCCCCCCACTTTGGTCACGTGACTGGAAGTGGGGGTAATGATGTGTGTATATGATCTGAAAACGACAAAAGGTAGGCCCACCCTCCTCCAGATTGACGAAAAACGAAAAAAGGTAGCAAAAGACACTTTTTCACTCTACTCCAGATTGACGAGAACCAGAAGTGACGTCATTCCCCACTTTTCATCACGTGACCGGAAGTGCACCATTTACCCTCACTTTGATCACGTGACCGGAAGTGGGGTACATGTGTGTGTATGATCTAAAAACGAAAAAAGATAGCAAGCAAAAGGCACTTTTTTCACCCTCCTCCAGATTGACGAAAACCTGAAAAAGAACATTTTGCCGGCCCCCAGCCAGGCCGGCTAAAAATGGTTTCTTTGTGCCTAAAACATACTTAACCTGATAATTTAGCATTACATTCCTCGAATGTGATGTTCCCCTGGAGGTTTCTTCCGGTGCGCAGCCGCCTGCTTGCATGACCGCTACGGCGCATGTGCGTAGCAGTACTCCCTTATAAAAGTGACAGCGCGCACGCTATCGGCATTCATTTTACTCTCAATATGTCAGGCGGTGACTCGAGAGGGGAGGCAGGGCGGGAGTAGGTTAAGTATGTTTTAGGCACAAAGAAACCATTTTTAGCCGGCCAGGCTGGGGGCCGGCAAAATGTTCTTTCGTTGTACCCAAAACATCTTAACCTGATAATTTAGCATTATCAGTAGACCTCGTCACGTTCGGTAACGGGCACCGTCCTGACGAGCGCCCCGGGGTGCGAGCAGGCGTTCCCCAAAAAACTTTTTATCTGGAAGAGAAAAAATTTGCACTTTATTCAGAGCATATGATAACAGGAAGTTGGTCTCTTTCGTAGGATATGGTGACCCTGAAAAGGAGCGTTGTTTGGGTCTTGCTTCCTTCTGGATGGCTTGCTTCCATCTGGGTGGCTTGCTTCCTTCATGGATGGCTTGCTTCTGTGTTCTGAGTGCTTAATGGGGGGTTGACCACAGTTCTGGATGCGACGATCGGTCCCAGCTGGTGTAGTCCAGATTCTTCTCCTGACATATCCCTCAGGTAGTGGGAGGTGAAGGTTGTCTAGTGGCGCCAGGACGCTGCTGCTAGGATTTCTTCTATCGGGATGGCGTTGTGGTGGGCCCATGATGTGGAGACAG
Organism: Lithobius niger; assembly: GCA_023313725.1. Lineage (NCBI taxonomy): Eukaryota > Metazoa > Arthropoda > Chilopoda > Lithobiomorpha > Lithobiidae > Lithobius > Lithobius niger. Next base: position 59,271 of record JAHWFP010230427.1, on the reverse strand, counting down.
CTCTTACTTTGTACGCCGTCACTCTCATGCTCTCATTTGGAGTTTTTTCATAAGCTGCTTCGATTGTTTTCTTAATCCATTTTGATACCATGGCTGCAGATGTTTCACCAGATTGGGGATCAACTGGGAGAAAGATTTGGTTTCTTCCTCGGCAGATGTCCTCATGACGCGTCCAGGCTAGGTAGAAGCGTAAGGCTCTGACTAGACATAGAAGGCATTCAGGTTCGTTTCCAACTAGGGTGGATAGAGCTGGAAAGGTGATTGGCTTCGGTGGTTCCGAAGGTTTTTGTGTTTTGGCTCTGAAAGTTGATCTTGGGTATAGCGTGACAGAGTAGAAGTTGGGGCCAAAGATGCAGTATGCAGGATCTGCTGAGAGGGCTTGAATTTCAGAACAACGAAGGCTGGCAGCTACAGTGACGAGAAAGACTGTCTTCCGGGTCATGAGATGAAGGGAGGTGTCCTGTAACGGCTCATATGGTTCACCCATTAGGGACTGGAGGACGAGTGAAAGGTCCCAGTCTGTTATTGATCTTCTGGTAGTGGATCTTTCATTTTCGTATAAGCGTAAAAGTGCTGAGATTCGGTAGTCATCAAGTAAGTTGGTGTTGTTGGCGGCCTTGAAGACGGTGTTTAGAGCTGAGCGGTATACCAGTATTGTAGAGCCTTTGAGGCTGTCGATGTTGAACAGATCTCTAAAAAAGTTTAGGAGGGTGGGAATAGGTGGTTTAATACGATTAGCTTGTTTTGTGATACACCAACAAATCCATTTTGACCAGTGGCTGTCATACATCCAGTTAGTGGAATCTCTAGTTGCCTTTGAGGCGATGTGTTCGGCCTCTTCTTGATGAATTCCAGCCTTTTTGAGGAGTTTGATGATAGTAGCCACCCGTGTAGGTTGAGGTTGGACACGTTCGGGTGTAGCTTTGTTCCTTTCTGTTGGGACAGAAGATCTGGTTGAGGAGGTAGACTTCTTGGAGTGTCGACTAGAAGTTCTAGAAGGAGTGGGAACCATGCTGCCGATGGCCAGAGGGGGGCTATGAGCAGGAACAAGTTCTGGCTTTCTTGGATTCTTAGAAGAACTTGAGGGAGGAGCTTGAAGGGAGGGAAGAGGTAGGCGAACAGGTTGTGCCAAGGGAACGTTAAGGCATCTACTGCTACTGCTGTTTCGTCCGGAATCGGGCTTATGTAAAGGGGAAGTCTGGCATTGTGCCTCGTGGCGAACAGGTCTATCATTGGAGTGCCCCAGACGGTGAAGAGAGATTCGCAGATGGATTTCTTGAGGCACCATTCGCCCGTCGGAGGTTTCCGGCGTGATAGGGAGTCGGCAATCACATTCCTGTTGCCTGGGATATGGAGAGGAAGGAGTGTGATGTTGTGCGGTATGCAGAGGTTGAAAATTTCTGATGTAAGGTGGTGGAGAGATCTGGATTTCGTTCCTCCTTCTTTCCTTATGTAGGCTAGGGCAGATGTGTTGTCGGACTGGACTTGTATTGTCTTGTTCCTGATTTTGGGAAGGAAATGTTGTAGAGCGAGTAAAATTGCTCGAAGCTCGAGGGAGTTGATGTGCTCCGTGCAGGTTGACGGCCAAAGGCCTGAGGTTTCTTGTGTGCCCAGGTGGGCACCCCAGCCGGTTCTCGAAGCGTCCGTGAAGAGGAGTAGCTCTGGATGTGGTTTGTGGAGAGGTTGCGTCTTCGTGAGGTTGGTGACATCTGACCACCAAAGGAGGGAGTCCAGAGGAAAGTTGGGAGTGAAGGGGATTTGCTTGTCCGGGAGGTCTTGATTGATTACCTGGTTGTCTATGCGGTGGTGGTGAAGTGGTCTTACCATCCATCGGCCGTAGGGAACGAGGTTTCCCATTGCGTCCATCTTCCCGATGAGGGAGTTTAGTTACAGAGGAGAAAAACTTGTTTTCGACCGAAAGAGATGGGTGTGGAGAAGGAGGTCTTCTGTCCGCTCCGGGAAGGGGGCAATTCTTGCTGTGTGGAGGTCGAAAGCGGCTCCCAGGAAGGTGAAGATTTGTGCTGGTACTAGGCGGGATTTTGAGTAGTTTATTCCAAAGCCCAGTTGGTTTAACAGGGAAATGGTCTTGTCCTTGTTTTGTTCTGGTGTGAGAGGGTCCGGGTTGTTGAGGGCCCAGTCGTCCAGGTAGGCGCTGGCTTAAATTTCGTTTTGGTGTAGGTGAGCCAAAATAGGTTTGAGAACCAATGTGAAGATTCTGGGGGCTGCATTCAGGCCGAAGGGAAGACAACGGAATTCGTAGACTTTTTGGTTGTAGATGAATCGAAAGAGGTGCGTGATCGCCGGATGGAGTGGGACATGGAGATAAGCGTCTTCTAGGTCAATGGAGACTGTCCAGTCGTTTTGTTTGAACGAAAGACGGATGGAATTGAGAGTTTCCATTTTGAAATGGTCGTTTAAGATGTATCTGTTGAGAGGTTTCATGTTGAATATCAAGCAGGAGCCTCCTGACTTCTTTGGTCGGGTGAAGATGGAGCTGTAGAAGCCCGGGACTGGCTTGCGGCATTCCCTTATGGCATCCTTCCGCAGGAGTTCTGAGACTTCGAACGAAAGTAGTGGTGTTGACGGTGGGGAGAATTCCCATGGTGGTGATGGGAGGAGCGGTGGTTTTGACAAAAATTCCGGGCGAAAGCCGTTCTTGATGATGAAAAGGACTTCTGGGTTTGTGTTAATTGTAGCCAGGCTGGAAGAAAAAGTCGTAATCTTGCACCGACTGGAAGACAGGATGGGTGAGAGGCGTCATTGTTGGTTCTTACGAAAGTTGCTTCTGCCCCCTGGTGACGAGTGGCGGCTACGTCGGTCTGGAGTGGCGGCTCGCATCTGGTTGCGTTGGCCAGAACGAGAGCGAGGCTGGTCTGTCCGAAAGGGCTGCAGGTTTTTCGGGCGAAAGTCGTTGTGACGCGGGGACTGTGAGGGAGCCGGCATCCTATTCCAGTTGTCCGAGGGAGGACGGGGGTTGGGCTGCTTATTCTTCAGAGCCGGACGAGAGGCAGGAGAGATTTGTTTAAACGGCTTGGGTTTTCTAGCGATGTCGAGTGAGGAGCCAGAGTTGGGATGAGACCCCGGAAGAGCGTGTCCGACTCGTGGATGGGCTGGTTGCGGAGACTTTCAGGTTGTTTGCGGATGAAAGAGCAATGTCTCGGAGAAGCAGTGTGTTGTCAAAAACTCCTGCAGTTGATGGAGTGATACGTGGCAAAGCTTGCTTTCTGAAAGAGCTGCATTATAAGGGACGAAAAATTGCGTATTTCTTCGGGGCTTGAGTCCGAGGATAATTTCTCGCATAGGGCGTTTACCGCAGTGTTGAGAACGTCGGCTTGGGAGGCGGCACGTAGGCTTAGCCGAAGGCATTTGTCATTCTCGTAAAGGACGAAAGTTGGGATGTCAGCTTTCTTCGGGATGGAAAGAGCAGTGCCGAAATCCATCTTCACTTCGCTGCCTAAGAATTCACATTCCGAGTAGGTTGCGAAGTTGTTCGGGTTTGTAGCGCCGTCGCCCAACGGGCGAAAGAAGCTGCTTTCACGGGCTGGTCGAGGTGGTGGTGGTTCCTTGTAGAGGACGAGAGGATCGCCCTTGCCGAGTAGGGAGCCTTCATTCCGGAGGAGGCAGATTAGCAGCGTTGTGGATTGCCCAAGAAGGTTGCGGGGTTTGGTGTCTTTGTCTCTAAGGGCAAAGCCGAAGCCAGTTTTCAGCCCACGGTTGATCACGGGAGCATCCGCCGTCTGCGAGGGCGTGAAGAGAAAGCAGTCGGGAATGGTTTCTTCGACCGTCTTGAGAAGCGCAGCCAAAGGGAAGGTCTGGTCGTCGGCGGCATCGTCCGGGAAGTGGATCCTCTTGCCGGACGAGAGAGGGATGGCAGGAGGCGGGACTTCGGCAGTCGCCATGGGGGCGGCAGAAGAAGCAGCTTGCAGACGAGAGGGAGAGGATGACTTGCGTCTCTTCTGGTTGCCAGGGGGCGGCGTTGAGCCCCGTTTGCCCGAGCCCCTTCTGCCTCCAGCCGTGAGGCTGGAGGCAGAAGTGATCCAGGCTTGTGTGCGGGCGTGTCGGGCGGAAGACGTGCAGGAGGGCGGCGGCATGGGATTGTCTTGCATCACATGGACCGTTTCCTGGACGATATGCCGGACTTCGCTGCGGGAGACGCTTCGGCCAATCCGGGAGGAGTTGGACGACAAGTCCAGAGGAGAGTTGTGGCTGGAGAGTGAGAAGCTGCTGATGCCCGCTGGAGGGATTTCTTGGCTTCACGGTAGATGTCTTTCGCACATAGAAAATCCTTTCGTAGAGCCGATAGGTCCATGGGTTCAGCTGGTGGGGTGCGCTGGCCGGGTTGCAAGGGGGAGTCCGAGAAGACATAGCTGCTTGCAAGTGGAGCTTCGGTGAAGGAGGCGGTAGGGATCGGGCCAACAGCGGCGAGGTCGAGGGCGGAAATCCAGCGATTGCCGAGGTTGAAAGCGGTAGCTTGCGGACGAAGGAGAGCATAAGAGTGAGCGGCGAGCGAAGCGGGAGCTTCGGATGCGGCGGCCATCATCGGGTAGAATCCAAATTTCCGTGCGAAAAATAGGGGAACAGCGACGCGAGGTGGCGTGTAGACACCTATGGAGGAAAATGAATGCTGATAGCGTGCGTGCTGTCGCTTTTATAAGGGAGTACTGCCACGTACATGCGCAGTAGGGGTCATGCAAGCAGGCGGCTGCGCACCGGAAGAAACCTCCAGGGGAACATCACTTTCGAGGAATGTAATGCTAAATTATCAGGTTACGATGTTTTGGCAACAAAGAAAGGTAGCATAATGCACTTTTTCACCCTCCTCCAGAGTGACGAAAACCGGAAGTGACGTCACCACTTTTCATCACGTGACCGAAAGTGCGCCATTTACCACCACTTTGATCCCGTGACCGGAAGTCGGGTACGAATGTGTGTGTAGGACCTAAAAACGAAAAACAGTAGCAAAAGGCACTTTGTCATTCTCCTCAAGATTGACGAGAACCGGAAAAAAGGTAGCAAAAGGCACTTTTTCACCCGGCTCCAGATTGAAGTGACACCCCCACTTTTCATCACATGACCAGAATTGCACCATTTACCCAGAATTGCACCATTTACCCATACTTATCATGAGGGTAAATGTATGTATGTGACGTAATATTGCAACTTACCACTACTTTTTGTTGATTTTACAGAATTTCGTAAAATTTACGATCAGTGATGTAGAAGTGCTTCTACTGAGAAATGATCAACATCGTAAGACGAGTGACGAAAAGGAGAATGGTTCAATAAATAACAAGTTGTTTGTTACTGGAATGAAGAGAAGGTCTGGTACTAAGCATAAAAAAAACCGTTAATTTTTCCTGGGTCAAAATTGGTTTCTATCGTCTTAACGAAATTTATACTACCTGTAGATTTAATTGATTCAGTTCCTTGGTGCTCTTTTATGTCCTGAGGTTTTTCGCTCTCTCGATACGGCCAGTGTGCAACCCCACTGCACAGCCCTCTTATAAAGCAGACGGCTACGGCGCGACGCCATCTCTTTTCCTCTCGATATTGAAACCATGATGGTGGCTCAAGAGGGAAGGTTGTGTGGGTATTTATGGGTAGTATAAATTTTCGATAAGACGATAGAAACCAAATTTGACCCGGGAAAAATTAAGGTTTATAGTCATTGGCACACAAATTTCTACAACCTGTAAATTTAATTGCATTTACAGTTGACCTCGTCAGTATACGTGGCAGGCACCATCATGGCAGGTTACCCCGGGTTGCGGACTGGTTTCCCCAAAAAGTTTGCCAACTTCGCACTTTATTAATAAAACAAACATAAACAGTTATTTGGATCTCTTTCGTTTTGTTAGAGAATAGGTCTTGCTTCCGTCTTTTGGAGGTCTTCTGCCAGGAGGTCTTGCTTCCATCTTCTGGTGTCTTTGTTTCTGTATTAAGTACTTAGGGGGGGTTGGATGACAAATCTGGCTGTCACGATGGAACCCAGACGATGTAACCCATCTTCCTGTCTTGTCATGTCCCTGAAGTAGTGACTTGTGAAGACAGTTTGGCTTCTCCATGATACAGACTGGAGTATTTCAGCGATGGAGACTTGATTGTGAAACGCCCATGAGGTCGAAAGTGCCCTGAGTTCATGTGCAGTAACTTTGATGTTGTCGTCAGTGCAGCTGATGTTAAGGTCATCATATGCCCTGTGGATAACTCTTTTGATCCAGTTTGCTATCATAGCGGCTGAGGTAACGTTGGTGCCTTTAGTGAAGGGGAGGAAGAGTTGGAATCGGCCTCTTCTGCTTTCGGGGTCAGCTGTTCGCTTTATGTAGTAGCGTAGGGCCCGAACGAGGCAGAGCGTTCTTTCGGGTTGTTTGTGAACGCTGGAATGATGATTGGCTTTAATGGGTCAGAGGGTTTCTGTGTCTTGGCTTAGAAGTCGGGACGAGGCCTCAGATGGATGAATTTGAAGTTGTCAAAGAGGAAGCAGGGTCATTTGAAAGAGCTTGCATTTCACTGCTGCGAAGGCTTGCGGCCAGGAGGTAAGAAAAACAGTTTTCCTCGTCATGTGGTTAATGTGGCTGGTTTGGATGGGTTCATAAGCTCTTTCATTAAGGATGCCAAAACGAGTGGAAGGTCCCATTGTGGGAAGGTTAGGTGAATTGAAGGACGTTCTACTTCGAAGGATTTTAGTAGTGTGAATATGCGGAAAGTCATCGTGGCTGAGCGGTGAGAGAGCTCAGCCTGGCTGCTGGAGGTTTGCGGATCTGGTCGAACCCCTGGAAAGGGGACCTTGGCAAAGTCCCCGCCAGGACTGCCGGCCAGGGTAGCGCGAGAGGCTACCATGCTCCTTCAACGGCTATGGGATGTATTCTGGCTAATTCTGGATAATCTTTCGGCCCCAACGATGATCGGAGGTTTCCCGGATCGAATCCCAGGGCTGGCACCTCCCCTTTACCAGATTTCTTCTTCTCTAAAAAATCTGGTAATGTTCAAAATTGAGCCGGTTCATCCATACAAGCATTAATTGCGTCGGTTGACATACGGCTCGTCAAAATTATTTAAATACCTATTAATATTATCTTCGAGAAGATGTTTGTTTCCTGCGGCTTTGAAGACTGAATTCAGTGCCGAGCGGTAAACTAGTACTGTGGAGCCTTTTAGTCCATCTTTGAATAGGTCGGTGAAGAAGACTAAGAGTTCGGGAATAGGGGGATTGATTGGATTAACCTTCTGTCGCTTACACCAATGAAACCATCGTTCCCAGTGCCTGTTGTAAAGTTTGTTGGTTGAGTCTCGACGTGCTTTACTGGTGATTCTGGTGGCCTGTTCTTCAAAAATCCCTGCCTCTTTGATGAGTCTGATGATAGTAGCCACCCGTGCAGATGTAAGTTTTTGAAAGTTATGGTGGAATCTGGTTCCTTTCTGTTGACTCAGAACACTCACACCTCTCAGATCCTAAAACTTCCCCCCCCCCCCATTATCTCCCCTCATAGTAGGTCTGGGAGATCGAGAAGTTTCCTTGGAAGGTCTACAAGTAGGTCTAGGAGTTGTGGGAACCATGGAGACGCAGGCCAATTCGGTGCGATTAGATGAAAGAGGCCTTGGGTTTGTTCTATCTTTGTGATGATTGTTGGCAGGGGAAAGAGGTAGGCGTACAGATTCTCTCAGGGGAAGGTTAGTGCAGCCATGACGCATGCTAGATCGTCCGGACTGGGCTGATGAATTGGGGAAGTTTGGCATTGTCCCTCGTGGGGAACAGGTCGATCATTGGTTTGCCCCAGAAGTTGAAGAGCTATTCGCAAATTGATGTCTTGAGGGCCCATTCCCCTGATAGTGGTTTGTTGCGAGAGAGGGCATCTGCTATCACGTTCCAGTTGCCTGGAATGTTGAGTGGCTGAAGAGTTGTGTTGAGTTCTTGACAGACCTTGAATATGTCTGAAGTGATGAGGTGTAAGGGGCGAGAGAGGGTTCCACCTTCTTTCCGGATGCAAGCCACAGCCGTGGTGTTGTCGGCTTGGACTTGGACTATTTTATTTGCTACAAGGTGCCGAAAATTATTGAGGGAATTGAAGATTGCTTTCATTTCAAGGATGTTGATGTCGTCGGCTGTGTTGAGAGGTCAGGTTCCAGATATTTCGTGGTTTAGGATGTGTGTGCACCCCATCCCGTCTGGGATGCGTCTGTCAGAAAGAGAAGGTTCGGAGGTGGTTCGTGTAGAGGGACCGATTTGGCCAGGTAGGTTTTGTCCATCCAACAATGCAGGCAATCCCATGGGAAACTCGTGCCGGAGGGTTTGGTGGCTTTGGATATTGGGTGGTGAGAGCCCCAGGTGTCGATCCGAAAGTGGTGGAAGGGGCTCCATCCATCTACCGTAGGGTAAGAAGTTGGCCATAGAGTCTAGTTTCCCTACGAGTGATTGGTCGGGTGCCTTGGAGAATGATCGACCGTGAGCTACCAGATCGGTCTTTCGTTCTGACGACGGAGTTACAGTTACCTTTAGTAGGATTAATTCCACTCTGAGAGGGATGGGACGAGTCTCTACTTTTTCCAGTTATTGCCGAACCCCAGGCTGTATAGAAGGTTGATGGCGAACTTTTTGTTGTGAAGCAGCTGATGAGGGTTCTTGTTGTTGAGGAGCCAGTCGTCGAGGAAGGCATTTGCGGTGACCGAGGATAGGTTTCAAAATTAGCGTGAAAATTCAGAGTGCAGCGTTTAGTGCAAACTTGGAATTCACACACTTTGGTCTGGTTCATGAAACGGAAGTAGTGGAGAGATGCTGGGTGTAACAGAACATGGAGGGAGGCATCTTCTAAATCGATGGAGATTGTCCTTTCATCGGGTTTTAGGGAAAGTCGAATGGATTCCAATGTCTCCATTTTAAGTGTTGTGCATGAATTGGTTGAGCGGTTTGAGTTTGAAAATCATTCTCTCCCCTTTGGACTTCTTTGGTCTGAGGAAGATGGAGCTGTAGAAGCCAGGTTTGGAATGGTCGAGACAGAGCCGGATGGTGTTTTTGTTGAGGAGTTCGATTACTTCCGAAGTTAGTGCAGGGGAAGGTCTGGTTGCAGATTCCCATGGAGGTGATGTTAGGAGATGGGGTTTCGTTATGAAGGAGGCTGAAAGCCACGGAAGATTATAGAGAGAATTGACATATCGGATGTGATTAGCTTCCAAGCTGGAGACGTCCATAGACTTGCTTGTTGTGAGTGTAGTCACTGGCGGTGACGAGATTTGTTTGTGGAAGATGAGGTGGAAATCTGCTGCGGTTGTCCGGTGTGGAGCTGCGGCGGTTCCTGTTGTTGTTTTGGCTGCTTCCACGAAAGGGCTGATTGTTTCCTCGAGGGGTGGGGGGGTGGTCCCGTGAGAAGGGTTGAGGAGTCGTTGGAGTCATCAAAGTGGTGTTGGTTTGATGTTTCCGAAAGGGTAGATTATAACTGGGCTTTGGAGGAGGTTTGGGTTAGCGAGAGATGTCCAAGTGGGGCGCCAAGGTGGGGATGAGATCCCTGAACAGAGTGTCAGATTCATAAAGGGGTAGGTTGCGTAGGATGTGTTTGGTTAAAGCGTTTTAAGTTCAACGTCGTTCCAAGAGCAATGTCCCGAAGCAGGAGGCTTGAATTGAAAAGTACTCTGGTAAACCAGTTGAAGGCATGGAAGGTGGCGAAAGACATCTTTTTGAATAGTTCAGAGATCAAAAAATGCAGGTGTTTGATGTTTCGTTGGCTTGATTCCAGGGCTAATCTTTCGCAGAAAGCGTTGAACGCAGTGCCCAGAACGTCAGCCTGGGATGCGGAGCGTAGGCCTAGGCGTAAGATCTTGTCGTTTTCTTTAAGGACGGCAGTCGGAACGTCAGCTCACTTGGGAGATGAACAAAGCTGAGCCGAAATCCTTTTTTGCTTCAGTGGCGAGGAATTCAGACTGATGGTGGGTTTCGAATTGTCTTCGGTTTGCTGGCCCATCGCCGGATGAGTGGAATAACCAGGATTCACGGTCGGGCAAGGTGGAGGGGAGTCACCTCTCCCGAAAAGGGAGCTCCCGGTGCGGAGCAAGGTTGTAAGGAGGGTTGTAGATTGGCCTATTCTTGCTCTTTCTCTGTTGTTCCTGTCACGAAGACCAAAGCCATATCCCGTTGACATGCCTCTGTCTTTGTTGGATGGAATGGTGGGCCCGGGTTTGTAGAGGTAGTCATCTAGGACAATAGCTTCGACGGCTTTCAGAAGATCGAAGATCGGAATTGCGGTCGAGTAGATGTGGGCTTGCAATCAATCTTCATATGGGTCGAGAGGTTAACGCTCGAGTCACTTGGGTAAAATGTGCTGGCGTGATCCAAGGTGGATGCAGAGTCAAAGCCATTATCAGGGTGGACAACGGCGCTGAGAACGCATTGTAGGTCTAACGATGAGGCCGCTGAGCGACGTTTTTTTGCCGGAGGTGATGTCTTTGGGACTTGTTTTCTCTTCCGGGAATCATTGTCGGACGATGCGACCCATTCACGAACGTAGGAAGTGTATGTTCAGAGAGTGGCAGAGCAGGGTTGGCCGGCTTGTTCTTGTAAGACAAATCTTTGCTAGCACGATCCATGAGACGGTGAACTTCGTGAGACGGTAATCCATCAGATTGACGATTCCTTTGATGGGATACAGAGGACAAAAGATCCATCGGACGGCAGTCAAGTTCCGTGTTAAGCGCTGGAGACGTAGAGATCGACGAAACGTGGGAAGAAAGTTGGCGTTGACCCCAAGGGATAGGTGACGCCGTGGAATGGTGAGGGGCCGAGGGCAGGAGATGGCAGAACTACGATGCTTGGGTCTTAGGGCGGAGGACTTCCGGGTGGAGTTGAGGATCGACGGGCTGAAGAGTCCATCTTGGGCGAGAGGCTTTCGACGAAAGATGTTCAAGGCGAGAGGCTTTCGATGAAAGATTTCCAGGGCGAGAGTCTTCTTCAAGACAAGAGACTTTCATCGACTTTCGAGAGTCATCAGAGCGACGGTCTTCGACGAGAGCTTGAGAAAAAGAGATGCTCGTGGAAAAGAGAAAAGTCAAAGCGTGCCGGTACACAAACATTCGCGAGAATGGGTATAAACCACAATCGACGGCTCCATCCGAGCCAACAGTGGAGGAAAATGAGATGTTAATTGACATAACCAGTCCTACCTCCAGGAATTTCAAAGTATCATACGTTATTGGCTCAGAAGAATGATGTGGTTTCCAAAAACTTGAAGAAACTTTTAAATGTAGCATCTGGACAAGTTAATATGGACACTAAGGAAAAGGTCATGTCAGACCATTTCAATAGAATATGCTAAACAGTTAAGCCCAGTTCTGAGGAAACCCACGTCCAAGAGGCGATAGTGGGGAGCATTCAACAGTCTATAGAGCTGTCCCAGATGTCAACTGCAGAAGTGCAAGATCCTGAACAGGCAGTAAGAAGTTCACAAGGAGCCCTTGCTCTAGCGTATGTAGAGAACCAAAAAGAAGCTCTACGACCTTCTAAAACTTAAATGGATCAAGAATAGCAAGGGGAATCTGGTTCAGCGCCCCAACCACATGGCCTACATGGATTGCTGGATAAGTGCCTCACCTGAAGAAAGGGCACAGTTGGTGCTTCAAGACGAACAATTTTATGAGGAAGTAAAAAATTAAAGAAAAGATGCCGACTTTTATCGTCAGGGATGAAGCTCAGCAAAACGAGAAAAGGAGTCAAAAGGGAGGCAGACTACTCATTAAGTGGAGAAGGACCCGACTTGTGCTTTCAAGCCTGAACACGAGTGGGGATTTGTTAAGAAAAAGGGCGCAAACTTTTTTGCGGTTGGTGCTCAAGCTTGAACAATTGGGACTAATGGAAGTTGTTGTTGTTGAGAAAAGGCGCGAACCTTCATTGTGGTTCGCTCTCAACCTTCAAGAGACGAATGCTAGCCATGTGCTAACAATGCGGCCCTCCACAACGTAAATCGAAAACTGTTATGGAAAAATTGTGGCTTGGTAAGGACGGAGATTGGGACAGAGACGATTGTCTGTTGGATGGCAGCGGTAGACACCATTTTTGTTGCGTGTATGAAGACGAAGAAAGCAAGGCGTTACGATTGCGGTAGGCAATTTAATGCTAAAAGAAACCGAAAAAATATTCTTTCAGCCAGAATAACGAATACGGATGAAGATTTTTGAAGTAATCTAGAAGAAATTTTCGAGAGTGGATCTTCGTTGATCGGTACGAAGACAGCGTTTTGTTAGGTTAGCATGGATATTGCGCAATGTGGGAAAACCCTAAGTAAAGGACGGCAAGACCAAATGGAACAGAAAATAATCGAGTATTCGGCGTAGAAAGGTTGAATAGCAGAAATTATCACACCTGGACAACTTCGATGTGCGTTATTAAAATAGTGGAATCTGTGGAAGTATGCAGATGCTACAGTGACCAGGCCAGATGTTAAAGACTCACTACTTTGTAAATTCGTTGAAGAATCTGGGAAGTGCACGTTAATATTGATGTTGTTATTAACAACGGTTGTAAGTGAGTGTAGCTGATATTAACAACCCAAATGAACTCTAGAAAACATTGCAGGTCAGACACACTGAAAACAAGAAGTTACGAAATTTTTACCCTTCAAGAACCTACGGTGTTGTAGGATAACGCAAGATGAAAATGAGCAGCATTATTTTCAAGGATTAACGAGACTGGCTGTTAAAGTAGGATGCAAATTTTTGACAGAAGAATTTGCACGTTGGTAATACTGTGTGTGTTACCAAGCCACAAATGTTTTTTTTCATAGTTCTCTTAAAGAAGGGATTGTCATTCCTGATATTGTAGAAGAAGGCCTACAGCGAGACAATCAGAGGAGTGCAAGGTGCAAGGAAAAAGAGAATGGGGTTGCAAGTCTGAAAGAAAAACCAACGAAAAGCAAGAAATCTGGTCAAAAGCATCATAAACACAGTAACAATTCCCGACACAGGCTAAAGTGTTTTTCCTGCAGCTGCGAAGGACTTAAAGTCTGGGAGTGCACGATGAGAAGTTTACTAAGACAAGTAGGTTTCTGTCTACAGGGGACAAATCGAACCACAGGAAAAAACTAAGTCGGTGTGAAAAGGGACTCATGCAACGGGATTGCGGGACCCGACTGCAAATCAAACAAAGTTTAAGTAGGAAATAAAGAAGTCGAAGCGTACTGGCCCACCAATAATGACGAAGGGGGTAACCAAAGCCCGGCAGTCAATAGTGGGGGATGGTAATAGGTCAATTGTAAAGACTATACTTACCACTAATAGTTCGATCAAACACCGCAGAAATCAAATGCTAGAGAACAAGCGGAAATTGACCGTGTGGGGACTGACTCGGAAAGCTGAAGGAGTTTCGACAAGTTGAGAGGGATTATGACGACGGCTTTTGGGAAAGTTGACGAACATGGTAGCTGAGCCAGACCATGGAGTGATGCGTATGTCTACTGAAGCTAACCTCGAGGAAAATCACATCCAGGACGGGATAGAGCCGTATGGAACACGAGACGTTGAGAATGTCATCCTGCCAAAAGAAGATGTAAATGCACCGACATATGAAGAACAACAAGTGACAGTTGCAGAGGTACAACGGTAGCGAGATGTAATGATGCTAAAGACATTCAACCTTAGAGCAAGTCGTCCCTAAGGTCGGCAAGTGAAATTACAGAAAGCTACGAGCTCCGGATAATTGATTGGATCAAAAATGGACGAGGAGACCAAGTGCCCCAGGGAATACATGATGCGCTGGGTAAAAGCCTCCCTGAAGATAAAGCGGAGACGTCGCATCAGGAAGAGCAAAAATTTCACGACGAGGTGAAGCTGATGAAGTTGTCAACAATCAACTGTCAATGACAGAGGTCGGTAAGACAGCAAGAGAAGCAGACTATTAACTAAGAGGCAAGAAGTGCTCACTTGTGTTTTGAAGCTTGAACACGATTAGGGGATATGTTGAGAACAGGCACGAACCTTTATTGTGGTTCGTGCTCAAGTTTCAAGTGAAGAAGGAACAGCCACATGCTGACAATGTGGCACGTGTGTTTTCCGCCCTTCCAAGTTTACAAACGGTAGGCGACGGACGTGGAGAATGTTAGCTAGGGAATGTTAGGCAGTATGTTTACATAACAAATAACTTTAACGAGAGCTATCGACTGACCGGCTATCTACAGCACCTGCAATTGACTAACAAGACTACGCCGGCCCGGGGTCGGCCCAAGTCAGCAACAACAACACAGATTCGTAATATGTCCCTAACAGGTATCTCTGTTCGATAAGGGAATAACTAAAAGCAGCTACCTCTCTCATATTAGTAGTCACATGCCAACAATAACGTGTGTGTTGTTAACTTCTAGTATCTCTTATTATAATGTCGTAGTGCTAGGACGTGTGTTAAGAGCACAAAGAACCAGACTAGTTAGACATTGTCATAGGGGTAGTCCAAGATATGTCTAACAACAATGACGATGGACTAGTAGCCTATATACTCGACGAATCATTGAGAGGATCAGCGTGACTGCTGTTAAGACGTAGAGCAGAGCAGACGTACAATGCCTACGAACACCGAACATCTGCACAGATATTTACAAGGCAATCGTACTCATCACTACTTGGCGAATATTTTGGTGTTCTGATATCACTCCTTTGAAGGGCCTTTTACCAGTTTTGGTACCAGTTAAGGTATCATTTCTTTTTTTTTTTAATTGTGTATTAGACTCAACTCAACTAGTCTGCAGATGTGTAATAAGTGCCACATCAACAGCAGCCTGAATGGCCATTTTCCAATATTTTAATTTCATATCACTCCCTTGAGAGGCCGAACTATTCTGAACTCGGTGGCCTCTTTACCAGTTTATGGCTTTTTTTGACATTTTGTTTGTTTTTCGTGAATTGGACTAGACGTAAGTTCTTTGGCAACGTTGCGTAGAGTTGTGACGACACAGTAGTATGTGTCTAGATATGCACGTCGGTATGCGCGCGTGAGGGGTTAAGCACGTGTAGAGTACTCGTAATAAATCATATCAAATCAATCAGCATACACATTGTCATGGTCCGATTTCTGGTCGTCCAATCATAACATAACTCATTTAATAACATAATATCATAGCACAACTCCTTTTGCTTAAGTTTTAACAAGGCTGTCTTGTCAGCGTAAAATTCTGCCAGTCAAATATTGACCAATATATGTCCAATACATGAAGTGCCTAGTATGCGGCTCTGGAAGAGGTTCGTTGATGGCCTTTCTATTCTTAAGAATAGTGAGGTGGAAAAGGTATCCGTGTTGTACTGTTGGCGGCGAGAACTCAAATTTACGCATGAAAAATATGAAGAGAGGATCCTCCATTTCCTTGACGTGCTCCTGAATGTGACCAATAAGGGAACTGTGGAGTACCAACAGTACTCGAAGCCGACGGCAGCGGATTGAATATCGTATTTACATCCGGGCACCCAAACCAATTGTTACAGATTGCTAAGAATGAGTTCAGTCGACTCGCCAGACACTAGATGACGAGATATGCAGCACAACAGCATCTCCAAAAGACAAAAAGAAAGTTTGTTATACTAGGTTATCCACCAAGGTTGCTAAATCGGCTGGTGAAAGTGGCAAAAGTAGAGGGAAACACGAAGACGGAAAAAGGGCAGTAAACGGGATGGTATGGGGGACGACGGAGGCTAGTATACTAAGGCCTGACTTAGTTGTAATAATATAAAATACACGGCCAGAAGCAAGCTTAAATGGCTGGAAAAAAGAAACTACAATCGGTCAAAGCGTTCTTTCCAAGAATTACAGCTGGGAGCCTCGACAACATGACACGGTAGGTTGTTCCAGACACTCCCAGTGCGACTGCAAAAAAAGTACTTCCGTACGTCAAGTCTCGCGTAGGCTACGCTTCTGAAGTTTGTATCTGCGACCTCTGGACGAGGTATCTATTTTTAAAAATTTATTTATTTATTTAAATTTACAAATTTATTTTAGTTTGCTTTATTTTTACTTACCGTGTGTAGGCCAAGCCACCCACTGTAGGCTTCACCCAAGATTTTTTTTCAATTAATAAAATTAAAATTGTTATTCTAGCCTCAAAATTTATTTTTATTTTACTGTAAAAAACAACTTGTAACAAATAATTTACTGTGTTTCCATGCAGTGCACTGGAAGGCCATTCGTTACGACTTGATTTCTGGTGTTCACCAAATGCTGGTTGACTCGGGTTCTAACACGGCACAACATAAACTGGTAAGGCACAAGAACCCTCCTGGTGTCGAATTCCAACAGAGATGTGCATCAGAGAGGACTCAAATCCCTGGCTATTCAACACTACGTCCGAGAGAAGGCCATGCTGATGAGTGATGAATATTCAAGGACCATCCAGTACTGCAATACAGTTCCTCTGAAAGGTGAATTGTGTGAGAGCTTGAGTCGAAAGTGGCAAGCAAATGCAGGAGGCAACGAAAAACTGCCAAATTTGAATCCCACGCAAGTGATGAGAACAAGGTAGCATGTGAAGGAAAGTCTGATGAAGACAGTCGACTGTGTTTACAGTCAGCCATAATAGGGCTGTTGATAATTCACCAAGAAAAACTGTTTCTTCCTGGAACTTTGACAATTGTGCGTGTTGTCTGTCGTAAGATGTTACAACGACGACGTCGCGCCAGAGCCTATTGGTCCAAATTAGACGCGTTATAGACCCGACGCAGGAGTGAAGGGCTATCGCTGGTCAGCCTGTCTAAACTAAGATCTTATAGGTAGGCAGAGCGTGGGATTCACAACCCAGGAAACCGGCGAAATATCCCGTGATCCCTGGTGGACCAACGTACACTCCAAACACGAGGCCAGGTGGATCTTTTCTAGTCTAGTAGTGGCAGCTAAAGTAGCTCAGTAACGTGACACGTAGAAAAGTAGAAGTTTAGGTAGTCCATTCGTTTTATTGACGTGCGGATGGGGAGACCAACACCACGTCTTGCATTCCCTCTTCTTCCTTTCTTTCCTTTAAGGCATAGCACCGGCAAGACGTCATAACCTGCGTAAGGGGCATAAACGGACCCTTGCAGTTTACCTGTCGAATGGCAGGCGACAGAACTTAAAGTCAGGAGTACATAGGCCTACCCGTTTACGTTAGGGTTAGCCATCTTGGAGACGAAAAAGTTGTTCGTCATTCCCGTTGTAAAGAGACGGTGGAAAGATATA
Source organism: Lithobius niger (assembly GCA_023313725.1). Lineage (NCBI taxonomy): Eukaryota > Metazoa > Arthropoda > Chilopoda > Lithobiomorpha > Lithobiidae > Lithobius > Lithobius niger. The sequence goes on along the minus strand of JAHWFP010230427.1, from coordinate 42,104 downwards.
CAAGAAAAAGAGAAGGGGGAAGAGGATGCTGCAATACGGGGTAATTGGTTGGTACAATGGGAGTTAACAATGCAAGCACTGCCAAACAGCAGTAAACAGGCAGCTTTACAAGTGTCTTAAAGGAATCGTCCTCAACAATATACGTTGGACTATTGTTAAAGAGAGGGAGACAGCCACAATGGCTTTGGCCAAAGACTAACAATTAAGTTTACATTGTGTTGTTAGACTCTCCAGCACTAGGCAAGCTGGTGAATGCACGCATAAACGCCGACTTCTTTGATCAGTCCAACACAGTGACTCCATTCCAGTGGCGCATCAAAAGGAGTATTGACAGAGAGGGGAGGAAGCAATACTGTTGCCCAAAAGGCTGCAATTATGGTATATACATACTCCCCACATTGTCTAAGTGTTTTAAGTTTAAAATCTGTGTGTATCATGGATCATTTTCACAGTTCAGTCCGCATAGGCTTACTAGAGCAATACTTTTTGTGTTGTCTCGCAACACGACTAGTGGCAGAATCGGATGCTAAGTGGATGACGCGTCGAATTTCTATTGCCAAGCCTACATAACATATGAGGAATCCTTGGCTATACAGTACGCAATCTCATCATCACTATCGCCCCCCCCCCCCGAGGGGGCGGAGGTCGGCCGAGCGACGAGAAGGAGAAAACAAATGTTATATTAAATGAAACGGAATGAGCTGTAATGCTGGCACCATTTTTAAAACTGTTTTTATTGTTTGAAATTAATCCAAAAGGTAAAACTTTAGGTGTGGGGGATTTTCTTAAAAATATAGCACCATCAGTTGTCAGTAGCGGCACTAGGAATATTTTTTTTGAGGGGAGGGGGGCACACATTTTCGTCAGCTTTCTGGTAAATAACACTAATTCGAAGTTTTATCAGTTAATTTACATATAAAAAAATGCCTGTACGAATAGGCCTATGTAGAGGAAACTATATGTGTTGTGGAAGGCCGGAACGGGGGGGGGGGTTGGTATAAAGTAATAAATAAATATTTGTGTCGTTTCAACTATTGAATAACAACATCATCCTACAAGCTCGGTACTGTGTTTTTTTTTTTAACGTGAGCGCTAATACCGTTTTGGTTTACGATTTTGTTTGAACTCTAAAATTGGGGTGGGGGGGGGGCACAACTGAAATCTGGAGGGGCACGTGCCCCCCTAGCGCCGTCACTGTCAGTTGTGTTAAGAGGTTTTAAAGGTGGGTTGCCACCAAATTAACATGTGCAGCATCTAGCCATCGAGTTCTCTCTCGCAGCAAGCAAAAGAATGTACAAAGCAATACCTTTAAACACAACAACCAAGCCACGTGCCTCCTTAATTGAGTAAAAATTTTGGACGCCCTCGTGCACCTGGAAGCAAGCTGTAGCCTACAGGTCAACGATATTTCTATCGCTAGATGGCGCCTGGGTATTTTCTTTACATTCTACCATGGCGACATCTAGTGGCATTAATATCATCAGCTTGCATCATCATCATCATCTAGCTTCCAGGTACACGAGGATGTACCAAATTTTTACTCAATAATTCAGAAGGCTTGTTTGTTGTGTTAAAAGATATTTCTTTGTGCATTCCTTTGCTTGCTGCGAGCAAGCGCTAGAGAGAACTAGATGGTGCTAGGTGCTCCAAACTTTCGTTTGGTGGCAACCAGCCCTGTAAGTGATACTATTACCAGGAGCCTATAGAAAACAACTAGGAGCGTGTCTCGGTAACTTCCACTACAGTGTTAAGTCAGGAGTGGCTACAGTGGTGTACAAATTTGTTAGAAGAGGTCGCCACCTGCACGAGATGATTAGCAGTGTGCGTCACGTTCTCAAGGCTTAGTTTCGGTCCTTTGTTTTAAAACAATAAGTGTTTAACGTGGAAACAATACCAAAGTAATAATAAAAAAACTAAACAAACAGACAATCAGTTGTTCGTAAGTTGCTCTAGCCAACAATAAAATAGAGCGTTGCTTTCGTAGCACATGTCTGCTTCGCGTTCTAAGTTTCAGTTACGATTTTAGACAACTTGGCGCAGGCGCAGTATTGTTGCTCCTTCTGGCGTTAGCACATCGTACTAAATTAAGCACTCCTAACATAGACCAGCCACACATGCTCCTAGTTGTTTTTTATAGAGCAGCGTCATGTGACGTCATTTTGGCTACGAGACACCATTTGGAGGTAATAGCTACAAGGTGCACTAGATTAAAATGTAACGGAAAACAACGGCACTTCTAGCCAAGACAGTGCTTTGAGAGCGGATTTCTAGGCTTAAAAGAACGTTGTTGTCTCCAGCAACAAAAATCACGCGTTATAGGCTTAAGAAATCCAGTCTAATAGCATTGGCTTCAATAAGACGACCTTCCTTTTTCCCTCCAGTGCTCCTTGCAGCTAACCCAGGTACTGGCTACACCATAGGGTTATACACAATAATACTACGTCGTGTCACTGTCCTATAGGCTACTGCTATTACCGATTGCAAACTGTACCACAATACCGTGGCGCCATCCAGTGGCAGTGATATTGTTGACCTTTACAGCTTGCAGCCAGGTGCACGAGGAGGTGCCAAATTTCACTTAATAAGAGGACGTGGCTTGTATGTTTCGTTAAAAGAAATGCCATTGAGCATTCCTTTGCTTGAGGCCAAACAAAAAAAATGCTTTGGTTTTCGTTACCCGACTGACCCTATTTTTACGAGCAGATCCTAAATATTTTTTCTTTAAGGAAAAAAAAATCCCCTCCCTATTTTGACCTCCATCCTACTGTACAAAAACGGTTCAAATGCTTCCTGACAAAACGAAAAATATTGCTCAGTGACCATGAATGAAACAACTGAAGACGAGAGGCCAATGTTACTATTGTTTAATATTGAATCGGGGGTATTTTGACTTTCGGGATTATGAACCAAACCCAATCAACTAGACTGAAGACAAGAAGTGAAATTCAGCTTCTATCCCAGACGACCTTGCCCACGAGGTCCAATACAAACTTACGATTACTTCCTCCAGGTTTTAAGGACGCGTATGCATAAGCTACTGCTACCAATTACAAAATATTTAGTACCTACTTTGCGAACCTCACTACACACAACACGCCATCAAATTTAACTGAATCACGAGTTAAATTGAAGATTATATCAAACGTCAAATAAACCCAGCTCAATAAGAAACTCGTTGGCGCCGACAACTTCCAGTGATTGAACTTTGACCGGAGATTCAAACAAATCAGCTACTTAATGTCAATAATGAGTACTGAAGTAGTAGTTGGTACCTTTTCTCTTTCGTCTTCGTTGAGGGGACGATTGAGTTCCTCTAAATTTTCGATCTGCCGTAACTTTTTGCGCAATTTACGAACAAACGATCTTCGTTCGGTGTCCGCCTCCATTTCGAAAACTGTTTTGAGGCACCTTCTCCGAGTCGATTGGTTAAGCCGTCTAGCGGCGAAGGTGCGTATTATATTTTTAAACGAGCAGACGATGTTTTCGATGAACCAAAACTTTTTGTTTTCCTTGTAAAAATACGTTTTTCAATGTTTAGCCACGATAAAGAATATAAGACGAAGTCTAAGGCAGACCTTGTGCAAAAAGCTAATTCCGGAAGGCGGAAAGCGTTGCGAAAAGTTGTTTCTCAGTGCATTGACCTCCGTCGCAAGTTTCGGTTGGTCAACGTAGGAAGAAAAGGATGGTTCGTTTCGAAATCGTTTTGAAATCATTATAGGTGACGAAATTTTGTGCTTTGGAATTATTTACTTAGAATTACTTCGTGACCAAAACTGACCTTACAAAACTGACCTTTTATTTACCTAGCACAACCAAACAATTTTTAAACAGTTAAACGGCCACGTTAGTACCCCAGATAGAATAGTGTATCATAAGTGAATGTATACGCTCTTTGTAATCGTTGGCGTCCTATATAATTTTTTAACTCAATGGTTTTTAGCTTGTTACCAAATATACCGCAATGTAGACGGAGCCACCATCTCTTGCACCTATTAGCCTTGCACGGGATATCCCTTCCGTTACAGTTACGACCGCCATCGTAACCGAGTGACAATGAGCGATTCAGATGAGGATTTAGTGCCCTCCGCTAAACGTAAGAAAACCGACGATGAATCCAAAAATGATTCCGATTCGGAGACTTCCGAGAGTGATGACGATTGGACAGCCGACAGTCTTGCACAAAAGAAGAAAAAAATGAAGACCAGTAAAGACGGTAAAAAAAGTTTAGGCCTAGGTAAAAAACCGACACTTCAGTCATCGTCGTCTTCTTCTGAAAATGAAAATAGTGACGCTGAGGAAGAAGCAGGTGAGGAAAATAAAGATGAAAAGGCTGAAGGAGGAGGTGATGATGGCGAAAATAGTGCAACCGAACCTGAAGAAGGAGAAGTGTCCGATTCCGACAGAGATTCGGACAAAGGTTCAGTTGCATCGAAGTCCAGTAGTGCCAGTGGTGATGAGGCTGCCAGTGGCAGTGGGGATAGTGGCAGCGAATCCGACGTCAGTGATGAAGAGTTTAACGATGGGTATGACGAAAACCTGATGGGTGATGAAGAAGACCAGGCTCGTTTGGCTCAAATGACGGAAAAAGAGCGCGAACAAGAACTTTTTAACCGAATTGAAAAGCGGGAAGTTCTTAAAAAAAGGTTTGAAATAGAGAAAAAGTTGCGAATGGTTAAAAAGAAAGAACAAAAACGAAAAGTCAAAAAAGATGTTGATAAAGGGGCAAAATTCCCAGTTGATGCTAGCACGCGGAGCAAAGAGCGCCGTCGCACCGTTGAGGAGAAGAAGGACAAAGTTGACAAAAAAGCACAAGCGATTAAAGATTTAAAAGCCAAGCGCGAAGAAAAAAAGCGTAAAGCGGAAGCTGATGCAGTCGAAGCAGCCCATGAAAAGGCGAAACAAGACGAGAAGGACCAAGCGGAGGATGATGCGGAAGAGGAGGAAGATAAGCCCAAGAAACTGAAGGCAAGCGACATCTACTCGGACGATGACGACGACGACGATGATGATGAAAAATCTGACAGTGAGTCGGTGCAGTCAAGACGCAGTGAGCAGTCTTACCATTCGGACAGCGACGACCGAGTATCGCAATCCAGCTACAAATCAAAAAAACCTCAATTTATACAAACAAAAGAGGAATTGGCTAAGATCCGTTTGTCGCGACACAAATTTGAACGATGGGTTCACATGCCATTTTTCGCCAAGACTGCCATTGGTTGCTTTGTGCGAATAGGTATTGGTTTAAACAACAGCCGGCCGGTTTACCGAGTTGCAGAGATTCTGGATGTAATGGAAACTGCCAAAATTTACCAGCTTGGTACAACACGCACGAACAAAGGGTTAAAATTAAGGCATGGCGCAGAAGAGAGAGTTTTCCGATTGGAGTTCGTCAGCAACCAAGATTTTACAGAAACAGAGTTCTTTAAGTGGAAGGAAGCCGTGATGCTTCAAGGCATGACATTGCCAACGAAGGCAGAAGTGGAAAAGAAGGCAAAAGACGTTCAAGATGCGTTGGATTATCATTTCAAAGAAGAAGACATAGAAAGAATTGTTCACGAAAAGGAGCGGTTCAAGAAAAACCCTTTTAACTTTGCCATGAAGAAAACCCAACTAATGAAAAATAAAGAAATGGCTGAACAGTTGGGTGATACAGCCGAGGTCTCAAAGCTTAGGGCCGAACTGGAATCACTGGAGGAACGAGCAGCGGAGTTGGACAAGATTAGGACCAGCAACATACATGCCATCAGTTACATTAATGAACGAAATCGCACCCGCAATATACGGGAAGCTGAAAAAGCCATCGTGGAAGAAGCAAGGGCAAACCAAGGCAAGGGCGACGACCCATTTACGCGCAGAAAATGCATGCCAACAAAGCTGATCACCCGGACCCGTGAGCCAGTCATAACGTCAGAGTTGTTGCGGCAAATGGCCGAAGAAAGCAAACGCCTTGAAGAGTTAAAGCAGCTGGCTGCCAGTGAAGATGCATCCTCTTCAGTAGATGAAAACATTGTAGTTAAAGATAAATCAGAAGTAGTGAAACCTACTGAGGGATCAGGTGGTGGGGACTTATTTACTGCTCATGATTTTGATATCAAAATAGACTTGGACGTTCCACTCTCCAGTACTTCTGTGCACGTGATGCCTAAGCCTACGACACAGGCCAAAGACGGTGCTCCGAAGCGATCACTCAATTTACAAGATTACAAGAAAAGGCGGGGACTCATTTGACATCTTGTTAGTGATGAATGAAATATTTTCGACATCCACTCATTACACATAGTAAAGACATTAATTTTTTTTGAATTGTGGAACATATTTTTCTGTTTAAATTTTGTTTCCCTGTGATTAGCAATTGACAGTTTTTTAAAGGTTTGCATAATTTTCCCCCATATGAACATCAACAAAATTTGAGCCATTTTTTTTTTGATGAACAGCATCCGGCCTGCAGACATACATTGCTGGTGGAAGATATTGTGACTGCTAAGGAAATGGTGGGAAGAATACTAAAGGGGGTAAAGTGACAGCCTTGGTATCTATTTTTTTGAAAATATGGAATTTGTTGTATGAAAACATAGGAAATTTATGTTACTGGTATTTGGAATTAGGCTAATGTAGTTAAAAATGTCGTTCACATTTTTGTGTTCATGGTTTTATTGTTTTGTTTCGATAAACAACAGATTGTTTTGATGAAAAATTGTGGTTGTCGGCCCAAATCATTCCACATGAAACCGACAAATAGTGGGTACGTACTTTACTATCTCAGATTGGAATTATTTATATTGGACTTCCTGTGTAATGTACGTAATTTTCTTTGATATTTCACAACATTTTCACTAGAAGCGTTATAAAAATTATTCTTGAAGTTGTAGTTAAACAATCGTTAACTAAAGCAAAAAAAAAAAAAAAAAAACACTTAATTTTCGCAAAACTCTGTAAATGCCGCAAAATGCCACAATTAAAAAAGAAATAATGCAAAATTGACTGTGAAAAGGCTTTGTTCGAACAGGAAACCAACATTTGTAAATAACTTCTGAAAAACAAGCCAGTATAACTAGCCACTGGAACGAAATTCTGGGAGTTGTTATCACCGATGCAATGTTGAGGTGCATGCTGCTAGCTGCACCAAAATATGCTGATGGTTCAAGGTTGCCTTAACTCTTTTCCTGCTTGACTCTAGAAATTCTCTGACAGGGTAAACCTTCCACCAGAACTAAACCCAAAATTTTTATTTGAATCGAGACTGTTAATTTCATAATTTACAGTTCGGAGTATAATCACATTTGCCACTTAAAGAGGAAGTGAATAATAACTTAGTGTTATGTGCCAATGTACTAGCTGCGAGTTGCTGACAATTTATTCTGACGCGAATTTCAATCTTCCTTCGTTCAGGAATTTCGGATCAGCCTTTTGAACAGATACTATAGTTGGAAATTCAGTATACAATGGTTAAGTGTGCAGTCGATTATCACCATTCGCCTACGTGGTGTGTATTTTACGTTAGAAAGTGTGGCTGCAAATTTATGTTGTGCACCCAGATTTTCGTGCTCCGTTGGACCTTTTGTTATAAATTATGTTAATATACCGTAAACGCTCGAGTAAGAGCCCATCTTCGAATAAACGCCCACCACCCACTTTTTCACTCAAGTCTGAACTAGGCTTACATTCGATTAAACGCCCATCCCTTTAATTTTCACTTGGCTGTGGTCGGGAAAACCCCCATATCACTGTTGACCTACTTTTGCCAAAGACTTGACTCTTCCAATCCACACTTCTCCCCACCCACTCCTCCTATAATAGACTAGTCTGAATCCCCCAAGCAAACCTAAGCCAAGGTGACTCAATCACCACATATTTTTTAAAATAAACAAGTACGTTTTCCCCCCTTCGATCAAACACCCACTAGGTTACTTTTGCATTTTTCAGCATAGGCCCTCGCTCGATTAAACGCCCATCCTCCTGTTAACACTGGATTGTCAACTTTAGGGGGGTGGGCGCTTACTTGAGCGTTTACGGTACAAGACAATAGGATCTTGTCGAATTCAACTGCCAAATCCATCATGGCAAAATTGCACCTACATTGCAACAAAACTCGCTACAAAATCAGGCCTAGATTCGAAATATAAACCACCAAGAAAATTTTATCTCAGTTAGGAATATCGAACACATTCCACAAAACTGTCCACATCATCAACTGGTGTCATCGGGCGATTCTTAGGATTCAAAGGATTCCTGGCGCATATCTCGTCTGCCTTTTTTTGAAACTGGTAGTTGATGCCGTAGCATACAAGTATCATAGGCTACGGCATCAACAACCACCAGTTTCAAAAAACAGCAGACGATGAGATGTGAGCCAGGAATCCTGTGAATCAGTCGCCTGATGTGAACTGTCAAAAATTTGTGGAATGTGTTTGATATTCATAACTTTACAAGATTTTAAGTGCGTTGCTTGGTGTTTTGTATTTCGATTATCATGGACTCTCGTAGTAGCAGTAATGGTTCAGTTCGTCTGTTCAAAGGGCCTAGTATTATCGAATTTATCGCGGAAATTACTTGTCCTTAAAATTGTGTACCATGTCGACGTAAGCGACGAAAGATGCTGGTACCTAATGAAATTTCGACTAAAGTATCGATGTTTGTTGCTTTGCGAATGTTGTTACAAAGACTTAGGCACGTGACGAAGTTATGATTCGTGTTTTTTATATGATGTCGGAACCACTCAAGAAGTATTTTTTTTTTTATTGAACATAGTTTCATGGATTTTGGACTCGAAAGAAAACTAACAGTCTATTGTTTAACGTTGACAAAAAAAATCGTACTTTCCTGCTGATGGCCAAATTCTACTAAACACCGAGAAATCGCCTCTTTTACTGTGGTTTAAAGAGAACATCATTAGCACCGTGTTATGCAAAACAAAAAAGTTAAAGGAATCTTCTAATCCTCACGAATTTTCGGTGTTCAGAATCTTTTCATCTTCATCAGGCTTTAGCCCAGAAAAATTGCGTACACCCACATCTGACTGAAGTACACCAGACCAACGTACATAAAATTTGAAATCGGCATGCATCACAGTAAGCCTTCTTGGTAAAAAAACGAAAACTTTACCACCAGAAAAAGAAAAATACAGTTCAGGTTGGGGCAAAAAAAAAACCTTGTTTTACAGGAGTGCCCACATCTCCAAAAATTGTGCGCGTGAATTTTTTTATGGCTTCGCATCACTTTCAAAACAAATGGCACAGGAGATCAACCAACAATTTTACGTAATATGTAACATACAGACTGGCAGATGGCAGTTCTATTGTCTCTGTTTCCCTAGTCAAGTTGATAGTGGGCTTTACCAAAGGCTAAAAATAACACATCGTTAAATTATTATGTACCCAAAAAAATGTTTGCCACCTGTACAGGCTAAAATTTTGATATAGCCTAATAAAAATACTATCCGCCCGCCTGCATGTAACTTTTGAGTGATAAACTCCCTTAAAACAAGGTACTTTTTTTTTTGACCTTACTGTTAGTCCTTTAATTTTCGGAGAAGAACGTTCTCCTTTAAATGTCTCCAAACGTACTAATTGACGACTTTCATCGGACCACTGTTCTCTATATTAAAGATTGGCCTGCTGCAGCCCCCACTTTTACCCAACTTTGCTGTTAGTTTGGGATGCAGCAGGTCTTCCATGTCTTCATAGGTGGGCCCAGTACGATTCATTAGACAGGCTCTTAATAGCTGGTTACTCCAATGCACGGAGATGAGCTTCGTTCTGTTGGATTTGATAAAAACGATTGTCTTGTTCCATGCAATGGAGTGTCCAGTACAACGACGGTGTTGGGCAATGCCGTTTAGTTTTCTTCCCGGCAGGTGGCTCCCCTATGTTCCTTGAGTCTGACTTTGAGTTGGCAGAAAGATTCGCCCACATATGTAGCTGGGCAACTCGTGCACGGGACACAGTATATTACTTTGCTCTGTTATGCAATGTTAGCAGGAGGGAGTTCATTGGGGATGTGCGATACTCGAAAAATTCGAGCCGAGTATGAAACTTGTACTCGAACTCGGCTCCCTGCTTGCGTGCATACTCGAAACACTCAAATCCGGCGAAAATGCGATAACTTCACCAATTTTTGATCGATTTTGACATTCTAATATACCAAATCGATCGTCTCGGCGAGAGCTTAACAGGGGTGTAGATTAAAAGTCAATAACTGAAACCATTTTCAAGTTATGTCCTTAAAACTGGAAAAACATGACCAACACAATCAGTTAAGCATCATCTTTGTTCTTATTATCTCAACAAATTATAGAGAAACATGCAAACAAAATTTTTCCATCAAATACTCGAACTCGGCTTGATACTCGATTCTTCTGCTGCAAACTTGGCTCGGCTCGGCTCGACTCGAATTAAAATTTTTCTAACTCGCACATCCCTAGAGTTCATGGTTCATTGAGTGGGTTTAGTTTTGCTTTTGCTTCTGGTCTGGTAGTGGTGTTTTTTTTTTTTTGGGGGGGGGGGGGAGAGAGAGAGATAGGGAGGGCGTAGGAAGAGGGACTGAGGGAGGGGGGCAGGGTTTCAGGTAGAGTTTCAGGACAATTCTGGCTGTAGGAGCAGCTTTTTGAGGCTTGGTGGACATTTTTGTCTACATTTGATTCCCTGTTTCTGAAGCACTTTTTGGATTCCTTCACACGTTCCGGGTTAGTAATGTTATGTAGGCTGCAGGTCTGTCTTGGTGTGGATTGGATTGCCCTTGAAGTCTCATTCGGGCTCATTGCCACGACTCGTTGGTTTCAACGTTGATCATCCTGGCTGGGAAGCCTCTTTTGAGGAACATAGTTTTAGCATTAGCTAGGTACTCCTCAGCTACTCGTCCTCGAAAGGCTTCCCAGCCAAGATGAGTAACGTTGAAACCCAAAAGTCGCGGCAGCGAGCCTGAATGAGACTTCAAGGGCAATGCAATCCACACCATGACAAACTTGCGGGCCTACATAACATACCCGGAAAGTGTGAAGGAATCCAGAAACTGCTTCAGAAACAGGGAATTGAATGTAGTCAGAGATAACCACCAAGCCTCAAAAAGCTGCACCGTACCGCTAAAAGTTGTCCTGAAACTCTGCCCTCCACCCCACCAGTCCTTCCTTCAGTCCCTCTTCCCACCCCCTATCAAACCCCCTTCCCTCCCAACACCACTACCAGACCACAAGCAAAACTAAACCCACTCCATGAACTCCTCCCACCTTCCCTCCAACTCAAGCTGACACAGATAGCCCGTGGCTCTCTCCAGAGCAAAGTAATATACTGTGTTTCGTGCACGAGCTGCCCAGCTACATACGTGGGCGAAACTTTCCGCCAACTCTAATTCTGACTCGAAGAACATAGTTTTTCTCCCCGGCTGGTGGCGCCCTAACTCATTGCCCAACTCCATCGTCGTACTGGATACTTCATTGCATGGAACAAGACAACCGTTTTTACCAAATCCAGCACGAAGAACGAAGCTCATCTCCGTGCATTGGAGTCACTAGCCATTAAGAGATTGTTTCGCCGGCGGGTGCCTCGAATAAACCTTACTGGACCCACCTATGAATACATGGAAGGCCTGTTGCATCCCAAACTAATAGCAAAGTTGGAGAAAAAGTGGCAGCAGCAGGCCAACCTTGAATATAGAGATAGTGGTCCACTTTTGAATACCGAGCAGCAACCATGTGAAGAAGTCATTTAGTACGTTTGGAGAGACATTTCTGAAGAAGGAAAATTCTCCGAAAATTTAAAGGACTAACAGTAACCTGAACTGTATTTTCCTTTTTCTGGTGGGAAAAGTGTTAGTTTTTTTTACCAAGATGTATTCAAATTTCCACTGTTACCGTCGATTACCGATTTGTCAATGCAGTAGGCCTTGTGCCTGTCTCACTGGTTTTGGATAGTTTCTCCTTCTTCTTGAGAATGAGGGAGGAAAGATTGCCACTGCACATCTGCTTGGTTGAGTAGACTTGGTGTAGTGTATTGTAAAACTCGTCGTATTGTGATTATTGTGACAAAACTGCCAAGGATTCTAGATATCTTAAATGGGCTTCATGTTCGAGTGAAGCATTATTTTGGTTCCTTCCCAGTTAACGCGGTGGTTTGTCTTAGTATGGGCAGGTACCGCACTTCATTTATCAGTGTCGACCACCGAACAAATTTGTTTGGATTAAAAGATGATGCGGCCAAATCCTGTTCCATAAGTTGAAATTAACAGAGAATAAATTGCAAGGTGAAGGTAAATGAAGAAACAGTCTGCATTAATCACTGTCCTTTTAGGAAAGTCGTAGAAATTTCTGGGTTTGAATCCCAGTCTGGGCAGTTTTTTTTTTCTTCTCAAATTAGTGTATCTTGTTTTAGTCTTCTGTACAGCTGTACTGGCTGAGAAGACTGTTGCAACGACTTTGTCCGTCCGTCGCTTTTTACACCGTTAGATTCAGTGTGAGAAGTTAGTTAAATAACATGGCAAATTAAAACATCGTTACTTCCTCATAGCTAATAGACTTCTTCGACGTAACTAAATTAAATAATAACACTTGATCGTCGAATTAAAATCCTAAATTAAAATCCTCAATAAAAACAAATGGATTTTACCTTCGTTTAAATAGTCTCGTCGCATTGTTGCATGAATGAATAGGCTTACCATCGAACCAAATTCACTATTAGGCCTATCTTCTACTTATGAAATTAAAACTGCATTTTTAAAATTAGGCCTAAAATCATGTTACCGTGGCAACGACAAGTTAATACGAGTCACTTGGCTTCATCAGCGTCTCTCTCGTCACTTCCCTACTACCACTGATCTATATAGGCTACGTCGCGCGTTACGTTGTAACACTGTAACTGTGTGCCTGAAGGCGCACCATGTTGCAAAAATGAATAGGCTTACTAAACAATCCATATCTCCGTTAGCAACTACTTACGAAATTAAAACTGCTGGTTAAAATTAGGCCTAAAAGCTGACATAACTCCTAAAATGTAAAACAGGCCTAAAGCTAACACATTTTTAACGGGCAATTGTGATGGCTACTGCTTTTAGATTAGTATAATAGAGATAGCTGTTGTAGTGCATGATAGAGGTGTGCGCCTCAACATTGGAAGTGGAGGAACTGCACAGAAGACCGGTGCGACTAGGCAGTCGCTGTAGCCGCTTGTTTTTTTAAGGGCAGGTATTAATGCAGACTGCGTTTGAAATTAGTACATTTTTGCTCTTCATTTTGATTTACACAGACTTGTCTATTTTTTCTTTTGAAACAACAGGTTGGTGTAATTTAAAAGTTAATTACACCAACCAGAGGCGTAACTTCAGAATAGAGGCCCGGAGGCAGGGATTGCAGTGGAGGGCCCCCTTCATTAAAAAAAAATGTAGATATTGTCACAGAAGGTGATAGCCCGATTGAGGAACCCTTTCATTAAAAAAAAAAAAGAAATGCAGTTCTGCCACACAAGGCAAGAGCCCAGTAGAGGCCACCCCCTTCATAAAAGGACGGGAAAGCCAAAAGCTCACAAGAAATAACTAAATACAGATGCAAACCTATTTACGTTGCCTTTTGGATTTATATGGCCGTGTCAGTCTGGCTCAGCGGTAGGACCTTGGCCTTTGGTTCCAAAGGTCCTGGGTTCGATTCCCCGCTCAGGCAGTCTGACATATAAGTCCAAAAGGCAACATAAATAGGTTTGCATCTGTATTTAGTCCCTTCATAAGACACAAGGTGGCACCTTTATCGAAGAAAAAAACACGCAGTTTCTTTATTGCCAAAACATCTTAACCTGGTAATTTTAGCATTACATTCCTCGAATGTGATGTTCCCCTGGAGGTTTCTTCCGGTTTGTAGACGCCTGCTTGCATGTCCCACCGCGCATGCGTGGCGCGGTCCTCCCTTATAAAAGCGACAGCGCGCACGCTATCGGCATTCATTTTCCTCCAGAGGTGTCTTCACGCCACCTCGCTCCCCGGTTCCCCGACTGTCGTTTGGAAAATTGGATTCTTCCCGAAGATGGACGACGCAGAAGAACGCCCTTCGCCCGCCGCCCGTCCTCGTGCTTCTCTGGGCATCCTTCCCGCCCGCGTCGACCGCCGCGCGCCCGGCTTAGTACGGGACGTGCTTGTCGGCAACGGCGTCACCGATGTCTCCCGCTGCAAGACGGACAACGCACACCGCTTGCTCACTTTGATCTTGGCTGTCGTTGGCCTTCCGCACTCGACCTCGCCATGCCTTCCCGCACGACACCCGCCGATGCCATGCCTGCTGTCGCATCGCCTGACTCTCTGCTCTTCCCGGGCCAGCGATCGCCGCTCCTCGCCCACTGGATCTGTCGTCGCTTCGACAAGACCTTCAAGCCGCCAGAGACTCCTCCCGGGCCACCGAGCGCAATCTCCGCCGGGCGACACTCGCCCATTCTCCGGAACGAGACTTGCCGCTCGATCCGTTGTCCAACTCCACGGATAGGCCTAAGCGTCAGCCGCGGTGTCGTACGAGAAATCGTACACGACACTGTCCGCCACCTACAAGTCAAACGATGCCGCCTCCCTCCTGCACGTCTTCGGTACGAAAGGCCCACACCCAGGACTGGGTCGGCTCCCCCCCCTGCCCCCGAGGGCCACGGGGGCGCCCCCCCCCCCCGAAGCTGTTTTTCATCTCTTCCTGCTTGTCTCGACCGTAGTTGACCCCACGTCTTGAGTGGAAACCTAGACTTCAGTGGCTGTCTACTGCTGCTCGTATCACTCGTGGTTAGAAATTACCCACGTTTTGAACGACCCAAGACGGAAGCAGCTTGCATCTCTTGCTGCTTGTCTCGACCGTGGCTGACCCCCCACATCTCGAGTGAAAACCAAGACAACAGTGGCTGTCCACTGCTGCTCGTCTCATTCGTGGCTAAAACCCACGTTTTGAGTGAAGAACAAGACGGTAGCCGTTTGCACCCCTTGTTGCTTGTCTCGACCGTGGCTAACCCCACGTCTCGAGCGAAAATCAAGACAACAGTTGCTGTCCAGTGCTGCTCGTCTCATTCGTGGCTAGAACCCACGCTTTGAGTGAATCAAGACCGTTGCACCTCTTGCTGCTTGTCTCGTCCGTGGTTGACCCCCCACGTCTCGAGTGAAAACCAAGACAACAGTGAAACCAAGACAACAGTGGCTGTCTACTGCTGCTCGTCTCACTCATGGTTAGAAATTACCCACGTTTTGAACGAACCAAGACGGAAGCCGTTTGCATCTCTTTGGCTCAAGCCGCCGTCACGGCTGCTGTCTGCTTCTCCTTCCTTGGATTCCTCGTCCCGTCTGCGGGCCCACTCAAATAACCTGGGCCCCTCCGTCCTCTAACGGCTTGGATTACCTTCGTCCCACTACGCGACATGGCCTGTCGCCCTGGACTGACAAAGACGAGTCGTCCTGGAGTCGTCTGGGTCACCCTCGATTACTGACGCTCACCATAATGTGGAAGAAGAACCTCCATCCCCATCCTGGATCAAGTTCACCGGCCGGCACGACAGCGCCTTGTTGCCTCCTGTCGTTGCGAGGCATTGATGATGTCGCCTGACGTATCCCGGAATCATCCCTCTTCGAACTGCGTCCTTACTTCGCCCGCCGGCGCAAGTGCCTTGTTGCCTCCTGTCATTACAAGGCATTGATGATGTCACCCGTCGTCTCCCGGAATCGTCCCTCTTCAAACGGCGTCCTTACTTCGCCCGCCGGCACGACAGCG
>JAHWFP010230427.1:0-26388 GCA_023313725.1 Lithobius niger | reverse complement strand
ACTTCGCCCGCCGGCACGACAGCGCCTTGTTGCCTCCTGTCGTTGCGGTGGATTGAAGTCGTCGTGGCTCCTTTCCCGTCGTCTCCCGGAATCGTCCCACTCATGAACGGCATCCTGATTGCGTCCCAGCTAGCACATCAGCACCAAGTTGCCTCCTGTCGTCAAGATGGTTTGCGGTCGTCGCTCCCAGGATCGTCCCTCTCTCGAACGGCAGCATCTCTGCGTCCCAGCCGGCACGACAGCGCCCTGTTGCCTCCTGTCGTCGCGGTGGGTTGGAGTCGCCGTGGCTCCCTTCCCGTTGTCCCCCGGGGATCACCTCACTCTTGAACGGCACCCTTACCTCTGCCCGACCGGCACGACACGCCTAGTTGCCTCTCTTCGTCGCGCGAGTTTGAGGTCGTCACGGCTCCCTTCCCGTCGGCTCCCGGGACCTTTCCACACTTGAACGCCATCCTTCCTTCGGCCTACCGACTCGGCGCGCCTAGCTGACGGCACCCTCACCACAGCTCTGCCATCGCGACATACTTTGTTGTCCCCTATCGTCGCGCCGGATTGAAGTCATCGTGTTCCGAGTCATCTGTCGTCACCGGGATTGTGGTCATCGTGACTCCCGTCCCGTCGTCGCAGCAGCCTACAACAAACAAGATTTGAGTAAGAGCATGAGGATAGCAGCGTGCAAAGTAGAGCTATCTCCACATCTTGGGCCCACCACAATGCCACGCCAATCAAAGAAATCCTAGCGACAACATCGTGGCGCCACCAATCCACCTTCACGTCCCACTACCTAAGGGACATGACGAAGGACGAATCCGGACTACACCAACTGGGACCAATCGTCGCAGCCAGAACGGTAGTCAAACCCCCTTAAGCACTCAGAACGAAGCAGAAGCAAGATCCATGTGAGAAGCAAGACCCTCAAACAACGGCCCCTTTTAAGGCTACCATAAATCCCACAAAAGAGACCAAATTCCTGTTAGCCCAAACGATTCTGAATAAAGTGCAAATTTTTCTCTTGCAGATAAAGAATTCATGGGGGAAAGCCTGCTTGCATCCCGGGGCGCTCGTACAGACGGTGCCCGCCACCAATTTTGACGAGGTTAACTGGTAATGCTAAAATTACCAGGTTAAGATGTTTTGGCAATAAAGAAAGAACATTTTGCCGGCCCCCAGCCTGGCCGGCTAAAAATGGTTTCTTTTTGCCTAAAACATACTTAACCTTAACTCCCACCCTGCCTCCTCTCTCGAGTCACCGCCTGACACATTGAGAGTAAAATGAATGCCGATAGCGTGCGCGCTGTCGCTTTTATAAGGGAGGACCGCGCCACGCATGCAAGCAGGCGTCTACAAACCAGAAGAAACCTCCAGGGGAACATCACATTCGAGGAATGTAATGCTAAAATTACCAGGTTAAGTATGTTTTAGGCAAAAAGAAACCATTTTTAGCCAGCCAGACTGGGGGCCGCCAAAATGTTCTTTTTGCCACACAAGGGGAGAGCCCAGTGGAGGTCCTTCGACGCTTAAAAATTGCAGTTTTTGCCACATAAGGGAAGAGCCTCATTGTAGTTACGCCGCTGACACCAACCTGTAGTTTAAAGAAAAAATAGACAAGTCTGTGTAAATCAGAATGAAGAGCAAAAATAATTTCAAACGAAGCAAATAGTCTGCAAATATTTTCTACCGTTTCTTGTGGTGCATAAAATGTACCGGTGTTTTCGATATAAAGATGCAACCGGTCAAGTTTCATTTTATTAAAAATTCAAGTGAAACATTGACTGTCGCCAGTTGCTCAGGCACAAGATGGTTTTTTCTCGTTTGGTGAACCTGTATAAAATGTTAATCATTTTATTATCGTGGTCCTTCTGTAAACCTCAGCATGCACTTCCATGTTAGATGATAAACTTTGAGATCCTATAGTTTCGCCCAAAATGGACACAGACCAACGAAATTCGGTATTTGGAGTCATGTAGTAACTATTTCACAGCATTAGGCCATGCAAAGTTAATTGTTCAGTTTACAGGCACGTGCGGATGCCTTAAATTATAGCGGGTCAAATTTTTTTATTTCAATCTTGGTCCATCCGCTAAAACTCATATTTTGACCGTTTTTGACAATCCAGTATACCATTTTAACCGGCTCGAAACGAGCTTTCCAATGGTGTTAATTTCAAGCTTGTAACTCAAACCACTAAACAGTTATTTGACAAAAACTAAAATATTTTTAATACTGAACTACATAAATACCATATTAGCAGAATATTATACTTTATTAGGCTGCCTTTGTACTCTTTTAGTTTTGAGGTAGGTACATGACAAAGAAATGTGGCCAGTTAAATAAAATAAAATGGCTGGTTGTCTGGTGCATTTTCAACCTTGTCATAAACCAAACAATTTTTTTTGCATGGCCTTACACATTTTAATGACAACAATCTAACCATTCAGCATCCACAGTATGGCCATTTCTTGTTGTTGTTCTTCCTTCTTGTTGGGACTTGTTGCCCTCACCAGGAGATCGAACCAATGAGCTGATTTTCAAGTTCTATATCTTAAAACATAGATGCTTTTAATGCCCTTTTAATGTAACTACTATATTCTTGTGACGGATAACCCAAGGGGCTCAACATTTTGTTTTCACCTAGAGATCAAACCAAACTGATTTTCAATTTTTATAGCTTGAAATGTAGGTTTTAACAATGACCAGGGCCATTTGAACGCGATTTTTATGTGACTGCAGTATTTTCGTTGGCAGAGCATTTATAATTGTACAGCACTGGGCAGAAATCATTAGATGGAGTAACACATTTTGCAAATCGAGCTAAAAACATGAAATTTGGTAAGCAAGTCATTTTTAGCACGACAAATTGAATCAGCCATGGAACCCCATGATATATCTCACAAGGTTCCCCAGCGCCACCCTGTGCTCCCTCCCTGAGGCTTAAGCAACAAATTCTTTCAAATTGAACTAAAAGCTTGAAATTTGGTACACACGTCATTCTTAGCAGTACAAATCAAACCAGCCATGGAACCCCCATGAAAGGGGCGAGGGGGTAATCATCTAACTGGAAAATCGTATAACACGAAATTCGTAAAATAGAAAATCATCTAATGTCCCTGCCTTGCTCACGCTCTCTGTGGCTATAGATATAACGTCAGAAACAGCAGCTGTATTATTGTTCAGATAGACGTTTATCAGCTATATTATTGTCCAGTCTAATGTTTATCTATTATACGCTTGTCCATTATATGATATTCTGTTTTGATTATCCAAATTTTTTATTTAGGTAGATATTAGACAATTACCCATTAGATGATTGTCCAGGTAGACTTTCATTCAATTTCCCCCATGAAATACTCCAAAGGGCCCATGTGCCCCCTCACTGAGGTTTGACCAACAAATTCTTGCAGATCAGCCTAAAAGCACGAAATTCTGTGCACAAGTATTCTTAGCAGCACAAATCGAAGAAGCCATGGAACTTCCCATAAAACATTCCAAATGACTCTCCATCGACTGCTTCAAGCACTCTGGCAATGTGGACGACCGTGATAATTACTACTTAGCCGTAACCAAACTACAAAGGCCTTAAGGTCAGCCAGAGTAACTTACCAAAGAAAAATTTCAATGCTGCCAAGCACAGCCCCAAACAGTAGTGGTCCTTCGTAAACCGATCCAAGAAACAATCTTGCCCTGTTAGGGATTTACAAGGACCCACCAAAATTGTCAGCGACTCGAAACTTAAAGCCAAGCTGATGAATTCACATCCATCTACACCACGAACCCAATTCCCTTTACCCTTCCAACACTGCCAGATGACTTACCCAGTCTAAATGACATCATCATCAGTGAAAATGACATCAATAACTTCTTTCAAAACTTCAAGATTCATTCAGCACCAGGGCCAGATGGGCTTCCCCTTCTGATCCATAAAGAGTTCGAAGAGTAGCTGCGGGTAGCTGCGTCGGGTGCACGGGTAGCTGCGAGCACTGGGGCGTCAGATTCGATAGGCGTCCTGGTCCCAGGGTACATCTCTGGCTTCGTACAGACCCGGGTTCGATCCTGGCGATGGGAAGTGTATATGTACGGGTTTTTCTCCGGTTGTTTCCCGCCCGTTGCACGAGGGTTTCCTCCGGGTACTCCGGTTTCCTCCCTCCTGCGGCAAAAAACAACTGTAATAATGGTAGTACTTCTTCCACTTAACATCTGCCGCTGGGGAATGGGTGGGTGGATGCCTCGAGCATCGTCTTTATATATTATTATTATTATTATTAAAATTCCCGTTCTTCTCATTTTTCAGAAGTCCATCAGTGAAGGCAAACTACCATCTGGTTGGAAACGGGACCGCATCACTCCTATACACAAATTTGGATGCAGAAGCAACCCTGCAACCAATGCCCAACCAGCCTAACCAGTATCCTCCGCAAAGCATTGGAAATCCTTTGCAAGCATATCCTAGATCAACTGCTTACTAAGAAGCTCCTTCATCTTAACCAGTATGGTGGGTTGCCAGGTTTTTCTTGACTTCCTTGACCGAGTCACAGAATGGGTCGACGACCATCTCCTAGTTGCAGCAGCCTACTTTGACCTTGCCAAGGCTTTTGATACTATTCCACATGAGTGACATGACCTACTAATCGATAAGGTTGCCAAAAAATACATTGGTGGCAAAACCATCCAGTGGATTGCCAACTTTTTAACAGGAAGACAGCAATGCACCGTTATTGATGGCTTCACTTCCTCGTCCCAGAAGGTAGAGAGCGGAACCATCCACGGATCAGTCTTTGGCCTATTACTTTTCATTATTTTTATTGATGAGACAATGATATATCTGAAGTAGTGAAAAGCGACCACTGTGTTTTCCTCAAAGACACAAAAATGTTCTCGGCAGTTACCGTCAGTGACCAAATGAATCTTTTGCAAAATGACATCCACAATTTCACAACCTGGGTTGACAGGATGAAAATGTCTCTGAATGCAGCCAAGTGTGCCATTGTCCCATTTGGTTCCGATAACTTTATTAACTTCTCCGCGACACCAGGTGCTCCCCCCATCATAACAAGCAGCAGCCACAAAGATCTTGGGATCATGGTAGACTCCCAGCTCTCATTCTCAACGCACATCAACTATGTAGTCTCCAAAGCTTACAGGTCACTGGCGATCGTTGAAAGAAATTTCCAGTTCCCCGATAGGATAACCTTCTTCCGGCTCTACTGCGCGCTTGTACGCACTGTTTTGGAATACGGCAACCAAGTCTAGTGGATTAAATTTGAAGGTGATGCAAACAAAATCGAAAAGGGTGCAACGACGTGCTACCAAAGTTGTCAATGGACTCCACGACTTACCTTACACACAGCTCCTGAAGCTATTACGAGTGCCAACTCTGCTTTACAGGGGATCAAGATGGGATCTGATCATACAAGTGCTCACGTAACCCAACCAATATCACATCAACATTGTTCACACTCAGTGAGGGCCAACCCACCAGGAACAACAAGAAAAAGCTTTTCCAAAGGCAATGTAACTTACAGGTGCGCCAACTCTCCCTTCCATTCCGGGTTTGTCCCCTATGGAACAGGCTCCCTGCTGATTTTGTACAGGCACCTTCTGTCCTATGCTTCAAAAGACGCGCAGACCTGGTGTCTTAGACCCGTAACGCTACAAAAACTAGTAAACGTCTTCCCAATACCAAAACCTATTAAGCTTCCTGTTGGTGTAGCTTCACGTTCAAGTTCAAGCTACATCTAACGTTAATGGAAAAACAAATTTGAATTGGGTACTAGTCCGTGGGACTTGGCTTTAAGCCAGTTCTAGTTGTTGTTGGAGGTGCTGCCCTCTTCCTGTATTGTTGTTAGGAATGGTTTCCACTGGATTTCGAGTTGGTATGTGTACTAGATCCGGGGTGGCAAACTGCATAATTTTTTTGACTGTATGAAGATGCCTGCTCGTTTGCCCAATTCCAGGGAATAAAGATTGTTTTTATTCCTGGTGATATACGAAAGTGACGTAAATTGTGTTTGAAATGAGCCGTGGATGTGTGTGTTTAATTTACGTGTTATATAGGCATTTAATTATTTTGGAAATTTGTTTCATTTTGTTTATCTGAATTGGAGTTCAAATTACAGTTTGTTCCATTAAAGTGAACTTTAATCCATTGTTTATTTGTGTACCTTCACAGCTCTGAGTACCATGAGTATGGGTATACGAGCTCTTTTTTTTTCTAAACCAGCGAAGCAGTTTTCGAGCATAAATAAAGCAAATCAAGACAATTTAGCACACAACTGAAGGGTACTATTATGCAGATAGTAAAAAACATCTGTATGTCCATGCTTTGTTCCATGCCTACTGCTTAATAGCAAAAACAATTTGGAAGCATTTCACGTACCTTCCCGTGTTAAGGAACTAAACAAGTCGTTGAATCATGCCCCCCCCCCCCCCCCTCCCATGGTTGAAAACTGAAAGATTTAGCCTAAAACCATAATAGTTTTATTTTGGTTATTAGCAATGAATTAACCTTTCGTTGGCCAACAAAGTTACTTTTCTATTTAAAATCAATTAAAATCTAGCTGCTCTAACCCATAGGGATCTCTAGACAGACTGTTCGCCCGTGTTTTGGCTCATTAGTAGATAGTACTCTGTGGACGAGAGCATAGGCATCTTGGCCATCTACTACGACCTGATGTGCCGTATCTCCTTGTTGCACTATTGTAACATTTTGACATTTTTAGCCTCTCATTATTTGCTCTTCTACAAAGGTTTTTTTCCAGAATTCTCGTGCGCAAAGAAACTCTGCTGGCCGTGCCTGCCTGCTGGGTGTGCCAATATAATGCAATACAGTCAAAATCTTAAACAAAACAAACATGATTACTAACAAAAATGTCAAGTGTGCCGCAAAAAAAAAAGGGTTATACAGGGTGGTCCTCAAAAAACTGACGACCCAACATTTTCTACGTCCAACTTTTCTAGTTAGCACCCCCTCAGAACTAGGAGAAGACAAAAATCAAATCTAATGAAATGGGAGGAATTCTGTCCTCTCCTGGTTCTGAGGGGTGCTAACTAGAAAAGTTGGTCGCAGAAAATGTTTGGTCGTCAGTTTTTTGTGGACCACCCTGTATGATTCAAGTTTTACTTTACTTGTTAAAATGTACACGGATAAAAGTTCATGATTTTTAATTGATATAAGTAAATGTACAATTAAGAAAATTGCATCTGTTAAAGTGCTGTTGTGCTTTACGTTTAAATAAATGATTGGTAAAGCACAACAGCAATTAATTAATTGTACATTTGCTTATTTCAATTAAAAATCATTACTTTTTATCCGTGTACATTTTAACAAGTAAAACGTCAAGCAAATAACCCTTTTTTTACGGCACACTTGACATTTTTGTTTGTAATCCATGTACCACAATTCAGTCTATGCCTTGTGGCAGTAAGTAATTTTTTTTTCATTTAAAAGGTGTGAACGCACGCGTGCACATGCATTGATTGTTGCTGCGCGTGCATGCACTGATTGTTGCTGTCCACTTTGAAATAATTCAGCTCATCTCTGAAAGCCTGCATCTATGAAATAAATACACCATTCTATCGTTTCTAGCTCCCAATTTCGAGGCCTGTAGGCCTACAAATTAACAAAGTAGCTTAGTTTGGTTAAAAACTATACGCATTTAGCTGAAACACGGATTCTATAATTTTACCAATCAAGAATCCAATTTTAGCAAAGACATAACATGTGCACGAAGAATGGATCTTCGAGTTTGCTGAGTGGCATTGTTCCGTAATTACAATGGTTAAAACAATGTAAAACAATCAAAATTATCGTTCAGGGACCAGTAACTAGTGGTCTCTGTAAGATTGAAGGCCAAGGAAATTTCTGGCTTAGAGCTCGTTTCAGATTTTAGGTAGGTGCAGTAGTTTTTTTCTGAAACCGTGTCACACAAAAACAACCACAACAACAACAAGTGAACAGTTTTCAAATTTACGTGTGGCTCCGTACGTTTACTTTTGCACGGAAATGCATAAAAGTTGGTATAAATAGGCCTTCTATACCTATCTACTATCTGGCTAAGTTTGGTCGAAATATATTGAATAGGAACGGAGATATTAATAGTTTTAGTTTTGCTGGAGAGAGGACTTCAAAAGTCTTAAATTTTAAAAAATGTTTTTTTTTTAATGTTTTCGGTCTTTAATATTTAATCACAACTTTCACAATGCTTTTCACATCCATTGACTTGAATGGCAATAATTCAACGACTGGCCCTCAAATTGGTTTGCAAAATGATCGGCATCCCTGATGAAGGTCCCAGTTCTAGCCATATTTCAGCCATGAAATATGCTAACACTATGTATGCCAGTGAATTAATTATAAAAGAGCCTGTTTATTAGCCATGGGGTGATTACAAAGATGGGCTGGTTCAGTAAGCTAGTTTTAAGTAAACCTAGAAGGAGTCATGTAGCACGGGTAGTAGCTAAGAGCCTTCCAATTAACTAAGGGAAGAATTTGTCCTTTTGTGTGTCTCATGCAGCATGGTAGCAGACAGTATCCTCCCACACATGAAATAAGTGGTTAATTTTGTGATATAAAACACAATCAAAATCAACAAACAAATGTTACGCACAAAAAAACACTTGATTGGGGCTAAACCTTACATGCAGCATGACTTTAGTCTGGCAGGTAAGCTAATAATAATGATTAAAAAGTAAAACATAATAATGAAAGATAAGATACTATGGTAGTCGTAGCATTCACTCCATATTAGGGAAGAAAGGGCACCAGAAACGTGCTTGTACTTACATCTGTATTGTCATGTAAGATTTTAAAGGAATTGAATTTCTTAGGGAAATTGTACCTTTCTGCCCAGATATAATCATCAGCATTAGAAAATGTTACGTATTTCTACAAGGGTAAGGTAGAAATGAAATTCTCTGAGTGGTGAACAACGAAATCTGTGTTACGTAATGGGATCTCTTCCTCTCTACGGCGCTTTTTCCTACGTCACACCGCATATTCACTATATATATGCATAACAGCCCTTCCCTCTCCCAGCTCCACTTTCTCCCAACCACGCATGACCACTCTTTGCTTATCGCCATAAACCAGTAAGACATTCCTCAGGGAGGTGGGCCAGGAGTATACCTAACACAGACTTTGTCATTCACCACTCAGAGCACTTCATTCTCCTGTAGGTAAGTACCTTACCCTTAAATACATTTTTCTTTTGTGGATTCACTCCTCGTCTGTGTTACGTAATGGGATGATTATAAAACGTGCACCTAGGGAATCTCATAACCGTGGGAGCAGCTTACGCCGAACCGATGCTTAACCCTGCAGCCTGACCCTGTAATAGGGGTCCCACAACAAATCCGGTCGCTTGGGCAACCTCATCGTCCGAGCCCTGGGCCAATTGGATAGCGTTACAAACCACGCTGCCCCTCTCTAGTATGGAGTAATCAGAATTGCACTCCGTACCTCCTCCTCAACGTGTTTCCAGAGGCACTGCCCCACCAGTGAGCAAGGGCGGAACAAGTAAGCGACCCACCGTGTCTACCTCAGGGTGAAGGCATTAACAAACTCCACTCCCGGGCAGGGACCCCAAGCCCCAAACCTGGGCAGCTGCGTCGTGGCCGGTGATGCAAAGACATCTATTTCAGGCATGCCAAACTCCCAGCAAATGCTGGCAAATACCTCACCACACAATTGAAAGTCATAAGGATCTACAATCACCCTAGATTGTTGGTCAGCCAGCCTATTCCACTTGCCCGGAATAAACACTGCCCAAGCCCACACCCGATGTCATATTGCAGCGCTACCAGCCTGCGCACTAGCTGAGCGAGTGCCCTAGACTGCATCCCCCCCTTGCTTGTTTACGTACGCCACAGCCACCACTGTTGGATTGGACCATGACGGACTGGCCAAGCAGCACCTCCCGAAAGGATTCTACTGCATAAAGGATGGCCAACAACTCATGAATTAATATGCCATTCCACCTGCGCCGGCAGCCACCTGCCCAGTGTCATAACCCCACGCAAGACTGCACCCCAGCCCCAAGTCTGACGCATCTGTGGCCACCACACACGTGGCCTTCGGTACTAACCAAGACCGACTTACCGCCCTTTGTGGCCTCACGCAACCACACTAAGTCCCCACCGGAACCCTCTGACAACATGGCCCCTAAGGTACCTGCCCTTGACCACGCTAGGAAATTGTCCTACCAAAAATGCACGTGTCAACGTGCATCTGCCACGGCACAGACTACACTTTCCACCAGGCCTAATAATCGTAACCTATCTCATAATGAGATCCAAGCCTGTTCGAGGAACAAGCAGACGGTAGAGCACAACCCGTTTTGCTTTTTTGGGGGTAACACCACGGCACAACTACGCATGTCAATGATCATGCCCAGGAACTGAATACGCTGCATCGGCACCAGCACCCTCTTTTCCACATAGAGAAAAATAAACTAACCTACACAACGTGCCGAATGTGCGAGCCACATCACACCTCATATTCGGATAGACCTAGGACTCCAAAATCATCCAAGTAACAACCTACCAGGATGACTCTATGCCTTAAAAAAGGAGCACACTGCAGCAATCAGCTGCATAAATATGTATGGGGCCGAGGCCAGGCTGAATGGCAACACACGAAACCTGCACAAGCGGCCTCCGCACATAAACATTAACCACCGTCGATCCGCAGAGCAAATTGGGATCGCATAAAAGGCCTGAGCCAAATCCACTTACGCCATGCTGTAAACTGCGGACGACTTTCTGCATCCATATGTAGGCATTTAACACCTTCAAATTTAATATAATTCTGATCGTGCCATCTGGTTTCGGCACCAAGAAAATAGGCGACAGAAGACCCTGCGTACCCTCTGGCGCGCGTTCAACTACTCTAGCACTTTTGCAGTGATTTTACCATCGTCTGATGCCAATGGCGGAGACGACCACAAGGCCTGGATAGTCGGCGTTACACATAAGCCTATGCGTGCACCACGCTCCAGTTTCTAACAACCATGGTGATGCCCCAATTGCCGACCACGCCACTATCCTGGCAGCAACGCTGACCGCACTCCTTGAGTGCATCACTCTCCCCATTTCACTGCGTGAAGCCCAGAATTGTCCGTTATCTTTAACTGTCTATCACTGCCAATCCGAGGAGTGTGTCCAACTACAATCGTATTGCATGCTGTAGGTATCGTATACCTATATCACTTATTAGGCATCGAGAGCCTACGAGGCGATCTAGGTATCGTGTACCCAATACCGTCTCTAGGTAACGTGTACCCAAGTTTCTCTCTCGGTATCGTGCACTGAATTCTCTCCCTAAGTATCGTATACCTACGCCATATTCCGGGTATCGTGGACTCATCTCATTCTTTAGGTATCGTGTACCTAATTCACTCATATCTAGGTATTGTATACGTAGCTCCTTCAACCTACGCATTCTAGCGTCCAGCAACAAGCTTAACACCAAAACACCACAACTCACTTTCTTGTGCGCCCAGTCCCCTCCCGGACCAGTTTGCTTAAAGCCTAAATCCGCCATCATTCTGCAAACTACACACCCACACAGCTTCAATTTCATCCTTTCCGACCATGGCAATGACGACAGCATTCCTTCGATGCTGCACGCCGCCATCTTGTTTGCCTGCCTATGGCCGCGTGTCACTAGCCTCACGGCAGGCCACCTCCATAGCAGCGAAAATCCAACTATTCGGAGAAAACCCCAACTCGCAGCATCGCTCACTCGAAGTCCTTAACAATTAAGTCCAATAAATCCGCCACCGTCAACCAGAGTTGGCGTTTAGAAATTTACACTCAGAGCCGAAGAAAAACACAACCGCCAGCGGCGAGAAAAAGTGATTAGATGCGGTTGGGAGGAAGTGGAGCTGGTAGAAGGAAGGGCTGTGACGCAATTTAAGCATATAACCATAGCAAATATATGGCGTGACGCAGGAAAAAGTGCCGTAGGAGAGGAAGAGATCCCGTTTACGTAACACAGACGAAGAGTGAAACCACGAAAGAGAAAGGATGTTAAAAGTGATCATTTCCCTTTAATCTAGGAAAGTCTTAAGTCAAAGCACTGACCATGTAAGGTACAAAATACTCAAATGTTAATAGATTAATTCATAATTACTAGTGCAATAAGGACAAAAATACTTGCAGAGAATCAGCAATAACATTTATTTTCGCTGTTTGTGGTTTTAGTGTAGGGGTAATATTATTTTAAACTACTAATTTCTTTTTAACTTCTCCACAGATTCTTAACTTTTGTGTAAGTTCACGGTTCTACTTTGTATGTTAATACAAATGAATTTAAATAAATTTTCTAAAATGAAAAAAATATCGACCCCCCCCCTTAAAGTATGTGATAGGAGATAGGGCACAGCTACCAGAGTTTGCACTGTATATAAGATATCACATGATTATTTACATCATTTCCTACGCAACTGGTTTATTATGGGCCTACATCACACTTAAAGTTAACTATACACTAACGTGTAAACTGTTAAAACTGTGTTCCTATTGCCTCTTTTTCAAATCTATAGGCTGTTTGTAAAAGAATACCAAAGGAACGCATCAATCAGCACTTTACATAAATAACTTGTTACTGAAAAGTAAACTTTAATAAACATTTTAACCTCTGCAAAAGCATTTCTAGATACGCAAGACTGAAGAAAGTTACTAAAACGGAACTTGAAACAGTTGACAAACTTATGTGTAATCCGCAGAGGATTCGACAATACGTACATATCTTAACTTTAAGCTCCCCAAGCTCCATGATATGAAGTTGGTTATCACTACTACACTTGGAGCATTACACCACACTGACTTCGCAACACGAGAAAAGCTATAAACGTTAACATGTCTAACCTGAATACTTTCAACATAAAATTACAACGTAAGGTCACCACGATAAAGAGTTTTAGACTAAGATTGTTAGTTCTCCAGAAATTTTTGCTACAACAAAACATTAACATTTACATAGCATCAACAGTAAATAAGTAACCATGAGACGTCTTGCAACTTACAGCAAATATATCACAATTGAGTAGTCTCACATTTTTCAGGGAACACTCACTAAATAACACAATGAAAACACATTCTTGGGGAAAAGCTAAGTTCTGCATAATATACCATCCTTGGAGGTAAGTTTTTCTTTTCTGTACTGGTAGAAGTTTAAAACTGGCCAAAACAAACATAAGCACTATCTCCATTACACACATCAACTAAGCACCACCACCAAAGTGTAGGATTAATAGCATAAGTATGGGGCTACTTACAGCATTGTCAGACATACATCAAATATAATTAACACGGTTTAGTTTTTTTGGAATGGCTCGCTAACACACACTAAACTCAATGCAGCACCTAATAATGGACAAGTTAGAACTACTGCCCTTGGCAGATTTACGGAATGAATTATCACTTGCTGCAATCCCGTAGTGTGCGACCGATGCGCCGATGATTCACTAAATTCATCCATCGACTAATGTATTCGTTGATTTGCCAATGGCTTTTTACTTCAAATAAAGCATGTTATTCAAAGTAATGTTATTATATCGGCCAAATGTGTACGGCATTGGCTCTATCCATTTAATTTGTTTTGATTCTGTTGTATCCGTCAATGGGCAATATTACATAATCCAAATCTGGTTGGGAACTGATAGCTACAACACCGTTGCCATTGGTCATCGCTAGCTCCATGCTGCTCCTTTGTCATTGCTCTTATGTGTACCAAACCAGAAGTAAACCGACAAGTAAGAACGCTTTTAAATGTGTACTGGCTATATTCAACGTGCAACATGCAGTTCGGTCAGGCAGTTGTATTATTAATGCAGTTGATTATTAAGTTAGTTTAGATCAAATTAGGATATGTAAGCCAAGATGTTGGTTTTACGTACACGAAGTTTATCCAACTTTTGCCAAATCAAATGTCCACGTCCAGGAAAGCTGTAAGGCTTTAAGGTTTTTCCTGGAGAATGGGTACTTTGCAGGTATGTACAGTATTGGACATTAAATTTTACCCACCTAAAAAGTTGGCTTTGCCGTAGTGCCCGTTTTTGCAGTACTTTCTCCTGTCAAGGAATTGCATTGTTGGTCATGCATTGTTGCGTTTCGGTGGCAGGCCTTGTTAATAATCCCTGCGTACCAACCTATGACATCAAATCACAACAATGATTTTTCTTTGAATCTGAACTCTCGAGGTATAAGCAAACATCGTAGTTTCATCCGTGAACTGTAGTAAAGATGGGAGTTTGTTTAATTAGTTTATCAACTATACTAATTGTAAAGCCCATTATGAATCCGGGCTAATCTAGAAGTCTACTAAATTCGAGGTGAAGCGGATATGTGTGAGTCTCCTCCATCACGAATCCCTCAAAACCCTCTCACTCTCCTCTCTTCCCCTTCCCTTCCCCTCCTACTAAATAGGTTTGCATCCGAATTTCTTTCTTTTTGGATACTTAGCAGGTTAAAAAAATTATGATTATGCATAACGGAGAGCCAAGCTAAAACCAAAGGATTTAGGAGAATGAAGAGAAAAGACACTGCTGATCCGAGTTCTATTACGGCCGCATAATACGTGAAAATATTTTTGGCTAGATGGCCGCGCAATGTACTGCACTGCAGTACCGGATGCTACGACGGGTGTTTGTTTAATTTCAGAGAATACTAGGTTTGTTTACAGAGGTTGAAAACCACAACCTCTGTTCTGGTTTCCAACTATTTTGAACAAACTCTTTGAAGTGAGTAGCAATTCAAAACTGAGGACTGGAATTTGCTTGTTATCGGTAGCCTACACAATTTTTCTCCCCGAAAGAGTTCAGCTTTTTCTAACGCATTTGTTGATGAACTCTCCTTGCAAAGGCTAATAATACTGAAATAGGGTAAAATTCGAAATATTAGCCAAATAATAAAGATAACGTTTAGAAAGTAGTTAACTGGAACGGAGCGAGGTCAAAGGCTGAGCGAAGCTCCGCTATGACCACTCAAGCGAAAATCAAAAGGACTATTCAAACCACACTTTGCATGCAGTAACACACGGAAGTCTAGACAAGGTTTATCAACAAAATATAAAAAATCCGGACTCGGACATGGGTTGAGGAACCATCGGGGTGATAAAATGGGCCAAGAGCCAAGAGCCAAAATCTAAACAACAAAGAGACAGTGAGCCGTTTCTAATTATTAAAGGCATCCAATGATTAAAAGATTGATTGTTGATGATAAAGAGGCGGCGTAAGGCTTCGGGCCATGACCCTAAATAAAATCATCATTCCAGCTTAACTAGCAGACATGTGTCTGTAGACTGTCAGCAACTAAAAGCATATTTTGTAAGGCTGGGCTGATCCCGATTACCGATTTAGAATGCCTTACGTAATTCCTTACTGACGTTTGCAATATTGGTAGAAATTGGGAACGGTAGATAAAATCCAGATAGATCGGTAATAAACCAAATTGAAGATATTTTCACTTCCCGTCGACCGATTTTGACGTTTGAATACAACATTTTGAAGTTTTTACACCAGCTTTCCAATGGTCCAGTTTACTCCAAGCAGCTGTCTCTTAATGTTTAGAAATTACAACGCAAATTTTTTAATTTTACTGGGGGATTTGACCCTGTTACCCTGGCAGCCTTTTTCTGGTGGAATGTTATCACTACTTTCCAAGGCCTTTTTGGCCACCAGCAAAACACCAAGGAAAGAGGAGCCCGCTCTATTATGTCGACACTGGAAGTGACAACGGCCCTAGTCACAAATGAAAAGGAAGAAGTTACTTCGTGTTAATTCCATTCATTTCTGTCAAAATTATAGACAACCAGCTAGTTACTACGCATATTTCTTGCAATTTGTTGACATGCAAATTCAGTTCATTAGCACCATTAAATAAACCAAATAAATTACCAGCTAACGACAGGCTTAATGGTAACTGTTGCTTTGTTAGTAGCTTCCAAGTAGCTTATAAGCCAGATGTTTACATATGCATGCCATTCCAAGATATCATTATCGCTTCCTTTTCCATTCGTTGTCAAATGTCACATGGTCTTCATGGAGAGAAGCCGTGGATTTCGTTTCTGGATACCAGGCCAGTTGAGTCAGTATAGATAGAATCTTATTTCACAAAAGCAACTGTAAAAGGAGTCAACTTTCTGGCACACATGTGAACTAGCATTGAGACCACTACCATACTAAGGTCACTGGAGGGAAAGCCCGCAATTTTCTTTGCCTTGGCTTGAAAAAAATCATCTCTTTTTCCGCAACTGGACTAATCGTAGTCCGAGTAATATATTTCGCACCGATGTATTAGGTTAAAACCAACACAGCGTATTTTTAACGTTGGTTGTCTTTGAAAATAGTAATGACTAGTCATTCCACAGTTGGCCGCATTTGGTAGCAATTCACAACGATAGCGGATGGACCATGCGGTAATATTATCATGCACACTCCTTTATACCGCTCCTGTCAATACATTCATATAATAGGAATTGTTCACCCTTTGTGGCTGCATCCAACAGCAGCAGCGATGCGACTGTTTGACCATCCCCCTTGAACCATCATATTTTCGATGCTGTGCCTCATTTAAGGCCAATTATTTGCTTCGGTAAAGCCTTCTCCACAAATAAATAAATAAATTTGTCAACGAATATCTTCTACTATTAATTGGAAAACGTGACGTGTCTGCTATTAAGTGTCGTTTTATGTGACAATTCTTTTAGTTTTAACAGATTAATTTCCAATTAATTTCATTAATATTTTACGTTTCGTTAATTTCCCACTTTAAAAAAATGCCGTGGCCAACGTTACTGACTTACAAACTTAAATCCACAAATAGGGTGTAGAATGAATGTGGACACTTTTAAATGAATTGTAAAATTCTTTCAGATGTTATCGTGGTCACAGTCCGACATTATACTAAAGACGGGAAGCTCCTTAAAAAAAAGAAACCACAATACCAATGCACGCGCCATATTTATTTTCACTGGCTACTTGTTTTTTTTTGTGATGAACCGTGAATGCAACAATGAAGTAGCATAAGCTCACCAACTTATTCGAACCATAAACATTAGTTCACTGCGCGTGTAAGCTATTGTTGCACCAGAAACAGTTAGGCGATGAGATACAAACTGCTGCAAGTGGGTAAAATTTAATGTCCAATACTGTACTATTCGTTTCATTGTGACTTTTTGGCAGTGCTGAAACTAGTGCAAATTTCTTGCAAACTTGCGCAAATTAACAACTGAGAGGACAAAGATTACAGAATATTTTCCAACATTTGATAAAATAACATGGTTCATATGCAATAGACGAATATATTTCCAAGGCCTTTTCAGGGCCAACGTAATTCAATTTTAAGGCTCTCTGCACATTAAATTATCAATGTTACGGAGTAAACTCTATTTTATTCCAGTCTATACAATTTAGTACATGTACTAAATACAATCGTTGTTTATTTATAATATTTTCTGTTAATTCTGTTTCTTTAACAATCACTTAATTGTAATTATCAGTAAGGAGCCAAATCTTGGTAAATAATAAGGCTGTTCGATACCGATACTGGTATCGGGTATTGGATCGGTGAGGTCATATTTCTGCTGATACCTTGGGCCGATACTTCGAACAAAACAGCTAACTTCAAGCTCGCGCGAAATTCATTAGGCTTTGGCCTCAAAATTTCAATCACGCACACCACATTTTGCCACAAGTTAACGTGCGTGGAATTTATTGCACAGTAGTGAATCCAAATTTTATCATGATCACTAATTTTTGTAGTTGTCAATGCTAAATCGTTGAACAGACTGAAGCTTCGATGTTGCTGTCCCCATAGTATCGGCATCGGTGTCAATATATGTATATATGTCCTCCTTTCCCATCTATGGACCAGGACGAATGAGGAAGACAAGCCAATAGCCAGTTGCAAACAGTAATAGTTCAGCTGCCCCTTCGGGTAAAATTTCTGCACTGCATGGAGGTCCATCCAATTGTCCAATCTAATTTGCTGGAGTTATTCGGCTGCCAAACTACTTGTATTTATTAATTTAGGTACAAAAGTACTATCATAGTAATGAACAGCCTTTTGTTAAACTTCCCAAAATACAACGCCGTTTTAGGGGTCTGACAATGAAAATTCACATTTCAAGGCTATGTACGAACCATGAAACCATTTCAATTGCTAATAAAATGTCAGCTCATGCCATTTTCTTTATATTAATTATCTTTTTATAGTAACTTTATATTGGTAGCAAACTCCTTACATCTGAATTTTAAACACATTAACTTTAAAGTTTAAGGTGATGTGTTCAACCATTGGCAATACAACGTCAATCGGCCGATATCGGCTTTACATCGGTTATTGTCTGATACTGGCTTTTCATCGGCATAAGTTCATCGGTCGGACACTACAATGCCCCACCTCCACTTTAGAAATGTTGTTTAACTTTTAAACACATTCGTTCATAGTGATCTACTTCATAGTGTTTGTTTATGCTTTTAATATCAATTTTAATACACAAGTGATTAACATAAGCAAATACACATACTCTTCACCAGTACACTGCACGTTTGTTATACCTCTTAAACATGTGATTGCTGTCCACTAAGTGAATATAACACACAAGATCTTATACACACCATTCGCTTAGCAGACACAAGTACATCTTGATTCTTGGTATTTTTTCATGAACTTCAACATGAAAAAGGATTTTTCATACTGAGTCTTAATTTTTTCAAATATCTAAAATACCTTCGTTATTAATATTACTAAAGAAAATTTTTTGATGTTTTAACTTTTGGGAGACGTTAGAATTAACATTTGAAAATTAGTTGTTGGTTGATGATTTTGAACAAATTCAGTGAATTCTGCAATGGACGTCGGGATTCTTTTTTGCAGTTAAGATAGTCAAAAAGAGTCAAAATAGGAAAAAAAAACGGCCTTGCCAGGTGATAAGGCAACATAATGACACATTTCAAAACTAGAAATACGACCAAAACTACATATGTTACATTGCACTAAATGAAGCTGATAACATCCAAGACTTTTTTTTTTACTGTTGCCATTAAAAAATGGTAGTAATATAACGGGATCTCAAGTAACGGGAATGAAGAAGTGTACATGCAATTTTCAGTACTGAGTTACTTTATGGAGTTTACTCCTGTCACAACTCGGTGGCTGTCTGGCAAACAAATGGTATCAAACGACTTGTCATGGAATTAAACTGGACTGATTTAGGGATGTGTGAAACTCAAAAAGTCCCGAGTCGAGGTCTGACTTGGGCTCAAGCTCGACTTGACCCACTGTGCGAAAACTTGTTTCGAGTCTGTTTGAATTAAAAAAACAACTAAATATACGTAGCGATGAAAACTATAACTTCAAAAAATGCAATTGTCATTCTTAGATTCTTATACTTGAATCTTGAATCACAGGCTACTTACTCGACTCATCTCGAAAAGAAATTATCCGGCCTGCACAACCCTACACTGAACTCACTCTACCACTCATTGTGGAACCAATAAATAAAGGTGTCTTCTATGTCACTATACACCAGAGTACTAAACATTTACTGATGTAAAGCATTTCAGGCATAACGGAAAACCATATCAGTCAGTTCAACTTACACTCAAAGGATCAACTTTATACATAGTTTTTACCCCAGGTTTATAAACCTTTATTTATTTATCTTTTTTTTTTTTTTTTTTTTTTTTAGTTTTTTGCCATTTACCTACAGCTAATGGCGTGCTGGCCAGGAAAAGCAGGGGGGTTTTAAGCCACCACCAGATGAAAACGAAATTTATATTATGTATTTTGCCACAGTGCCCTAAAAGTTTTAATTGATACAAACTAAATCAAAAATCAAATGCCCATTTAAGAGTCATTGTCTGTAAGAATCAGGCAGGTCCTGATAGTTGACATCACGGATTTTAAATATAATTTTTTTTATATCATCTACTGGTCAAGGTAAGACGTCCTGTACAACATTTTTGCTTAAAAGCCCCCCCCCCCCCATTCTCCTAGAAAAAATTCCTAAAGTTGCCCTCCCTCCTTTTAAAAATGTAACGCAGTGAAATATTCCATATTCCCATGGCTTTTACTGTCCGCGCTGATGTTGTACCATACTAAATCGGGTTTAGAGGTGTTCTTCTAGTAGGAAACATGGTTTATCAGCTCAAAACTTCTTGGTACACTTTCAGCACAATGGTAAGGGCTTACCGTAAATACACAAAATATTCAATAATGGACTGAACGTATGAGTTGTTTACAGCTTGCGCTGATATCGTGCCATCCTGTTTAAGATACGAGTACGTAACTACTAACCATGACTACCTTCCCTCATGTTCGAAACTTTGGTACAACCTTAGCGCGACGAATTATTGAATTTTAAAATTAATTTTTGTAAAATTATTAATAAAGTTCAAAAGCCAGTATTTCAATGCGCTGAGGTTGCACAATCATGTTCTGCAAGGAAATAAGGACTATGAACCTTACGTTCAAAAACCCACTTTACAGATTCATGGTACTTGGACCTACTTTTACACAGTGAATTTTTCTAGCGTGGCTTGATTGGCCTGTTTTACCATTTGTTGCAATCCTATTAACAATTTTTCTCAGCAGAGGGCAGATTGGCTAGCACATGCCGACCTCTAGTGAGAGAAAGTGGAGCAATGTACTAGACTATCCACTGCTAGCTCAGTTTGCTTAGATAATGACTCTGCCATCCTCAATACAGAATCAGTCAGCCATTTCCAATAAGTTGTTGTAAACTTAGGTTCCACTTTCTCTCACCAGAGGTCTCAGCCTGTGCTAGCCAATCTGCCCACTGCTGAAAACAATGGTTAAACAAGCCAATCAAGCCACGCTAGAAAAATTTACTGTGCAAAAGTGGGTCCAAGTACCATGATTCTGTAAAGTGGTTTTTTGAACATTAGGTTCATAGTCCTTTCCTTATTGCCTTACAGAACAAGATTGTGCAACCTCAGCGCATTGAGATACTGGCTTTTGAACTTTATTAATAACTTTACAAAAATTAATTTTAAAATTCAATAATTCGTCGTGCTAAGGTTGTACCAAAGTTTCGAACATAGGGGAAGGTAGTAACTTAAGTAGCTAGTACTTAAGTTAGTAGTTAAGTACTCGTATCTTAAACAGGATGGTACGATATCAGCGCAAGCTGTAAACAACTCTAAATTTCAGCACATTATTGAATATTTTGTGTATTTACGGTAAGCCCTTACCATTGCGCTGAAAGTGTACCAAGAAGTTTTCAGCGAATAAACCATGTTTCCTACTAGAAGAACACCTCTAAACCCGATTTAGTATGGTACAGCATCGGCGCGGCCAGTATAAGCCATGGGAATATGGCATATTTCAGTGCGTTACATTTTTAAAACGTGGGGAGGGCAACTTTAGGAATTTTTTCTGGGAGAATGGGGGGGGGGGGCTTTTAATTGAAAATGTTGTACAGGGTATCTTACCTTGACCAGAAGATGCTATCAAAAAATTATATTTAAAATCCGAGACGTCAACTATCAGAACACCCCCTGTTTCTGCCCGATTCTTACAGACAATGACTCTTAAGGTTCACCTGCTTAATTGTTTAATTAATTAATTAATTAATTTATTTATTTATTTTCGAGGTAACTATTCAAATCAACAATGATGCCACTTTACCACCCAACGCACACGTATACATCAGAACAGACTACACAGTCAATCATTTCTAACACCACTCATCCATTCCACTTAATTGAGCATGGAATGAATTTACTCAACTTCAATAAACGTTATTTTTCTCTCTAACCAAAAATGAAAACTATAGTTTTCCTTTGTGAGGTTTAAAAAAATAGTAACAAACAATCTGGTTACTGCACAGCAAATGTAATAATAGATTTTTTAAATTTGGTGGTCATAGTGGCGGAGCGGTGGCAAAGCTAAGTGTAGGTATCTGAAGAAACTGACCTGGAAAGTCCCTATCAGTCTGTGCCGACTAGGGTAGGTTGAGACTATCGGGCTCCTTCGTCAGCGGTGGGATATACTCTGTAAATTCGAGCCGAGGTTTCCCAGCTTGAGTCCCCAAGGTGTTCCCCCTCCTCTTACTCGGCTTCTTTCTCCTTCAAAAATGTCTAGTAATTTTCAAAATTGAGCCGTTTCATCTACACAAGCAATTTGATTCAGATGAATAAAAAAAAAAACCTTAAAAAAAAAAAACACACCCAGAGCCATGCAAAAAATAATAAAAATTGTTTGGTTTACGGGCGAGGTTGCAAATTGAAGCCCCAGGCATTTTATTTTATTATTTAACTGACGACATTTCTTTGACACATACCTAGCTCAAAGCAGAAAGAGTACGCACTCAGCCTAAGCCGGTTAAAATGGTACAGTGGAATGTCAAAAACAGTAAAAAAAAATTTGGCGAAAATAATGGCTTTTAGGGTGGATCAAGATTAAGATAACAAATTTTGACCCGACATAATTTAAGGCACCCACACACGCCTGTAAACCAAACATTTAACTTTGCATGG
Source organism: Lithobius niger (assembly GCA_023313725.1). NCBI lineage: Eukaryota > Metazoa > Arthropoda > Chilopoda > Lithobiomorpha > Lithobiidae > Lithobius > Lithobius niger. Next base: position 3,886 of record JAHWFP010230427.1, on the reverse strand, counting down.
CTTACGTAAAGTATAGAGATTTCTGGCTTTTTGACACGATGCTATTAAGGCCAATTAGAGAAACCTGATATTTTTTCAAATTATGGTTATTTTCCCCAACCAAGTTTAATAAAAAAAAATGTTGAATTAATGCCATTTTCATCTGGTAATGGTAGCTACAATCCACATGAGCAAGGAGAGCATAATTTCCAGGAAACTTTTTTTATTTTACATTAGCTAATAATATACCACGGTATGTTACAAAGTTGCTTGAAGACAACTCCTTGTAGACATATTAAAAGGCTGCTCTGAAACTATCATCTGGGGTGTGGGACTGTACGTTTGTGGTGGAGACCTTCCAAAATTTCTTAGTCCCCCTAACTCGTCCTAAAAAGTTCGTGGTGCCCCTTTGAAGATTTTTCATTTCAAGTAGCCAGGAAAAATTGTAGCATTACACATCCTTAAAAGTGAATACCCCCCTTCTACAGCTAGCTTCCAAACCAAAAAAGCTGTTTTTTTTTTAAACAGTATAGGTTAAGTGAATGTTTTGATGCCATTCGGGCCTATGCTTTCCTATGTGCATTAATACCAGCACCAGAAAGTGTCGACTCAATGGGTATAGGCCTAATGGGAAACCCACCAGAGTTTAATAGCTATATTCCTGCCAAACACCAACTGTAAATGGTGTCTCCATTTTTTTTTGTCTTTGGAACGGAAAAACCAACAAAAGTGCAATTGTTGAAACTGGGTTTGAAGTCTTTTTTAAATTCTGATGCATCTTGCAAGGAAAGGTACAATCCGACTGAGTACGCTGAGTGTACCTGAAGTATGTCCTAAAAATAATCCTGTTTTTAGCATGTGGTCGCCTCCAAACACACTGTTGGCGCTTAACTTTAATCAAGCAGGTATGTTGCTATGTAGTATGTATGCTACAACATCCGTAAGTTTCAGATATTTGAGAAAGGAATACATACGCCCGTTTGGGAAAACATTGCGCATCATAATCAAGAGATATTTTAAAATTGTATTATTATGTTTACAGCTGAATTTTCCTGAAAGCTGAAGCAATTTTCTTGTTTCGGAGAACCTTTCGTTTTTACATAATTCTGAAGAGCAGTTTTCGGTAAAATGCACAACGTGAATTGCCAAAAAAAAATACCAAAAATTATTATGGTTTCCCCTTCTTAGAGTCATTGAAATATTGTACCCCTCCCCACCACGCCGAAATTCTGAGCGGTTTACTAAGGCAGTAATTTTTTTGTAAAGCAACAAACTGGTAGTGGTAAGTAAATACAGATGCAAACCCATTTCCGTTGGCTTTTGGACTTAATGTCCGACCGAGCAGCGAAAATTGAACCCTCAACCTTTGAGACCAAAGACAGAAGCTCTACCGCTAACTAGAGCTCTGAAATCCAGCCCAGTCAATATCAACCTAGCGGTAGAGCTTCAAGCTTTGGTGTCACAGGTCAAGGATTTAACACCCGCTCGGGCAGTCTGACATTTAAGTTCAAAAGGCAACAGGAATAGATTTGCCTTTATTTGTTTTTCTTAACATACTGGTTTTCTACTGGCCCCCCCCCCCCCCCCAATTTCAGGAAAATTTACATCCCTGGATAAAAAAAAATGTTCATAGTGACAATAATCGATTTATCTAACATGATTGTAGTTTTAAAATAGGTTCGTTTTAGTTTGTTGTAACTAACTATAAGTTTAGGAACATTAGGAACAAACAAATGATCAAAATATTAACGAATACAACCCAAGAGATGTTCCTGAGGATTAGTAACAAAAATGTCAGTACAAAGTCATCAAAAGGCAGCCTCCAAAAATATAAAACTTATTAGTTTAAGAGTATGGTAAGATTATTTGTTATCCTGTAAAAATCCAACGTTTACCGCCTTGTAAAATTGAAGCCCGCACACCACTGCTTACAGCTCCGAATAATATACATTTTTTCACAGTACATTAGCGTCAAAAAGCTTTAAAGCCAAAAAGCTAATGTGATCTTGAATTGTTCCCATCTTGTTTAGTTCCAACAGATATTATGAAGGACAATGGCGAAACGAATACGGTTTCAGCAAGCGAAATAGCAGAATCGTCTGCTTGTTTGGGGCTCCTGGTGGTTGCAGCATATTCATGAGAGCAATGTCTTGTATACTATACACAAAAGTTATAAATACAATAAACGTACATATTTGTACCATGATGCTGTACATTATAATCATCTATTTGTTGTCAATTTAACTTTTACACCTTACCGTTTTTGTTTTTTAGCTTTATGTAATAAATTTGTATTTAGTCTTGACTGGATTCAGTTGTTTACCTCTAGAATAAAAAAAAAGCAATAAACAAGTGCCAAGGGCAGGAGTTCAAACAGGTTCACGTATCTTCGCAGGCAAATGTAAATCTGGCTCGAATGTAAGGACGACTTGATCGTATAATCAATTGTAGTTTTGTACAGCGAATTGAAAAAAAATCTGCATTTATGATACAAGTGACTTTCATACAAGGGTGCGGTGGTGTCACTATTATCAATACTAATTAGTAATAGTATAGGTAATACTAAGTTTCCAACATCAATTTAAACTCAAACATTTTTAATTCCTCGTTATATTTTAGGACTTGTAAAAACAATTTTTCTTTAAATACAAAAATAATTCGAGCTACAGACTTCACATTAGCATCAACGAAAAAAATGCTTGAATTGTGTATTGAAACACCAAAATCAGTCAAAATCGGGCCAAGTTTCGGACGCGAGTACAAGATGATGCACCAGTTTTTAAACAAACAATTTGAAAAAAAAGTATGTCTTATATTTGAGCCAATATACTGTATTGTACATGGTAAAAGGCTCTTAGAAACTACACAGCTGATCACAAAGTAACAAAAAAAAAACCACACCGAATTCCCTCACCCGTCTACGAATTATAACGCTTTTAGTCCTGTGAAGAAGTTTGCGGCAATAACCATTTCTTTGGTAAACCCAGTAAATATACCGTTTTAGAAAAGACACTTGCATCATCCACAACTACAGTATAGCTGGTCTAACACGTAAATATTAAAGCTGTTACACTCCTGGAAATGTAGTGTACAATGAAGTTGCCGCAATAATTATCACAAGAAATATAAATAAATAGACCAAGTTAAATATAATGTGAATGACAATTCGCCAATCTTTATACAAAATTTTACTTCTGGCATCGACAAAATTACCAATTTGCAAATGAAGCAGTTTCCTTCTTCTGGAATGATGAGTCACAATTTAAAACTGCACCCAGTTACCACCATTGCTGTCAGCTGGTGGATTGCTGAAATACAAAATTTAGCTCACTGAACAATATGAATATGGGAAGGCAAAATCACCGACGAGCAACATTCAATATTGTTACAGACAGTCACTTACGCAAAACCAAAAATCGTTCCACTATTCAAACTTGCAAATTTTCGACTATCTCTACTGATACACTTCTTCAGGCCAGAGAAAGTTCGTTGGTGGTGGTTGTTTAAGTCTCATGACTCTTGCCTGGCAAATTTTCGACTATCTCTACTGATAGTCGTCCTCAGGCAAGAGAAAGTTCGTTGGTGGTTGTTGTGCAAGTCTCATGACTCTTGGAAAATCGGCAATCGACGATAACAGTGGTGATTGACAGACATCTTGGTAAGTAATTCACACTTGCACCACCTGTGAGACTAAATATTTATTTAGTCTACTTGATCTACTTGAATTTTCGGGGATTTGTACCGATCCCCTTCATCAGAAACAACACAAAAAAACTTTTCACCAAAACTATCGTTACATGTTGTGGCTACGACAAAAATTTAACCACGCATGTGCTGTACACCACTGATCTCTAGGCTTGTTTCAAGAGGTCTTCTCGATCACTCTGCTGGGGTTCGTGGATATTCC
>JAHWFP010230426.1:87932-112763 GCA_023313725.1 Lithobius niger | reverse complement strand
TCTTGCAAAGTTTGGCATTTGACTTTTGGTGCTTTAGAATTTTTGGTTTTCTTTATACGAACTTCGTACATTTAAGGTAATTGATGACAACCGATAATGCTGTCTGCTGGGAATACACTGCCGTGTTACTAAACCGGAAAAAAAAAAACACTTGGGAATTAAAGTAAAGATTTCGAAAAAGTTGACTACTCTTTACATTTAACGTTCCGTTTTTGTTGGTTAATGCTTTCTTTAGCTTCTTTAATGTTAAATTGTTAGTTAAAGAATATTTTGATTCGGCGAAATGGGTAATCACCGATTAGGTAGCCCCAGTCGCCCGGACGTTTACGCCCCTGCCTCCATCGATGCCTTTACCGAATTTTTGGGGCCCCATTTTCATTTTGCGAATTCCAATTTTTTCACGTCTTCTCTCTCTTCTCCCCCCCCCCCCCCACCTCCCCTACCCTTCCAAAAAAAACTTCTAACGGTGGGGATATCCAGTTGAGGGTTAACGTTAACCTTTTGGCGAAACTCGGTAATAAGGAAAAATGGTGATATCCATCGCGAAATAAGTTGAGGGCTAAGCAATATTTAGTGTGAAGGTCGAGGACTAACTTAGCACTGAGCAGTTAGCCCCGAGCTGTAAAAAGTGGTGATATCCATCTAGTTTTAGCGTTATTCCTGAGTTTTAACAACACATTAACAAGGCTAATTTAGCCTGAAGGTCGAGGTCTAAGGAGTAAAGAGCTAACAAAACCCCAACTTAGTCCAACATGGATATCGCCAACTTTTTTATCCAGTTTACTAACTCCCAGGTCGAGGTTTAGTTAGATCCAGGGTTAAGCTAGTCCGGGGCTAGTTTAGCCCTCAACTGGATATCCCCACCGTTAGACATGCCACTGGCCAAGAAAGTTTATTTATTTACTGGCTGTTTTTTTTAAAGTCGTTGCTGGTGGGACGTCGTTTGTTTATAAATGGCTTTTCGAAAGCTGGTCATGTGTGCATGTATGACTAGTCCCGTGACAAGCAAGTGCGTTGCGTTTGTTTTGGGGTGTAGCTTTTCCACTTCACCCTCCCCGTTGGGAGAATGGTCTTGCCTATCTTTTTAACTTATCTTGAGTCGCCTTGCCCTCCTGCAAGGGCTGGTCTGTTTACCTGTCAGAGATAAATGAAGTGTTGGAGGAGAGTCGGGGGGGATGAGGGGAGTAGGGGGTGTTTACTGATGGGCCCAGCATCCTTGCGTGTCCTTGCTTGAGGCAAAAAGGCAAGACTTAGTTATTAGTCATGTGACCGAGTCGTGTCTCGAGGGCCGTGATAATCATTATATTAGCATTTTGATGTTAGTGGTGGTCATATATTTTTTTTCCTTTTTTTTTTCCGTCCTATTAATTTCTCGTGACTGTTAGTAGTGTCCATTCTGCTAATAGACCCTGGCGGGACTGTTTCGACTTTTCTTTTTTTTTTTTTGGTTGGTGTCTCTTGATGCGTAGCGTAATTATTTTTACTGTTGTTAATGAAGACGAGTTTCGTAAGAATTTAATGAAATGATCCCACACCAGAAAAAAATGTTGGAAGTTGGGGATTATAATAATGATTTCTAAAAAGTTGTGATTGCTATTTTTGTGCCTTGAATCATCATACGAGACTACCCGTTTTGCCGGATCAAATTTAACCAAATTTGAATCAGTGTCTTAATTTTCGGCGAAAGGGAATTCCTGTTTCTCCGAATCATGCTTTTTCCAAATCTCTTGCCTCACTCGCGCTACTGCGCTCGTTGCGGCTAAACTTATAACATCAGAATTCGCAACTAATTTCAGATTCCATCCACGTAAGAATTTTTTTTTTTTAACTAATGTTAATTTTTTTAAGAATACTTTGTTTCGACGAAACGGGTAGCTAGCCACCAGACTGTTTATTTCCTCAAGCTGTTTTTCTTCGTGAGGCCAATTTTGGAGTATGGTAGGCAAGTTTGGTCACCGTGTTTACTAAACCACATAAAATTGATCGAGTCCGTAATCATACTCTGAGCGTCTTAGTATTTTGGGGTTGGACACCCTCGCAGTACGGAGGCTTAACCTGGACCTCTACATAACCTATTGCATCCTACATGGTTTGATGAATATGCCTAGCACTCTGTTTTTTCAACTGCGTGTGGGGGACCGAACACGTGGTCATGGTTTTAAATTGATCGTGAGACCTTTTAAGAGTAATTGCGTCTTTTAAATTCAGACTTAAAAGTGTAGACAATGGCTATGCCAGCCAATTGGTTATTTTAACTTTATTCTTGTTTAATTTGTTTGTGGCAGGGTGTTAGTGGTCCGTGTTGTCCCTTCCCTGACCGTATGTATCTTTTTCGTGCAATCTCTCTCTCTCTTTCTCTATCAGCCGCTTTTCCGCCCTGATATTGTTGTATCTCACTCCTCAGAAAGTGGCTAATAACCAATACTTCATGTCACACAATTTGGATTGTTAAGCGCTCACAGCAACCAAGTAGCCGTTGCTTCACCGCCCTGTCAACAATGAATACTTCTGCGCGGTGACGGACAAAATCAATTTAAAGTGAGTGGAGTGTCAAGTCCATGTCTATCTCAATTCCACCCAAGTCATTGCCATGTTTCAATTCATTGCCATATTCTTTTACTTGCCATTTCAAATCCGTTCCGTTCAATTATTTTCATTTTTAATTGTTGTGACAAATCAATTCCAGTTCACTGAATCCCTGTTGATCCAATTTTCAATCCTATCAATTTCCGGCTGATTTAGGAAATATTTTGACCAATTCCATTCAATTCCACCCAATTCAACCCAAGTTCAGAATAGTTTCAGCAAAATTTAGGAAATCTTCGAAAATTTGGAAGATTTTGTTGAATTTGTGGCTGAAATTGGGTAAAATTTGAAAGATAAGCTAGCCACAAGCCTTGCCTTGAATTTTTGCAGGAACCGTTAGTGCTGAAATTCCTTCAGACTTTGAGGTCCACCGATGTGGAGCATTGGAAGTTAGCTATACAACGGGAATTGGATGTTTTGCACGAGTTGGGGATGGGGAGCTTGTCGACAGGTTCCTAGGCGTGAAAATACTACTGCCTAAGTGGATTTTTGCAAAAAAATTCAACAAAGATGGGTCCCTGCAAAAATTCAAGGCAAGGCTTGTGGTTCCTAGACCTGTCCCGGTTTTGAGTTCGATTTGAAGTCAAGCCCGGTGATACACTTTGAAACCCTGCATCTTGTTATCGCCGTGAGGCAATCTCTTGGGTACCTCCTTAGGACTTTTGACATTAAAAGTACCTATTTAAATTCTTTCTGAACGCATGACAGTTTTTTTTGCATCCGCCTCAGGCTTATGGGCCCACAGGTGGTAAAGTTTGCAAACTTATCAGGGCCCTCTACGGCACGCCGGACGCAGGGACTTCCTGGTACGAACATCTTCGAACAGCATGGCTGGCGTGTGGAATGGTCCAAATATACGATTGATCCCTACCTTTTCATTTTGTGCGAGGGGGAGGGGGTGGGAGTCTGTCTTCCTCACTTGGCATGTTGACGACTTCTGTTTGTTGGGGAGGGGGGGTGACATCGCAGTTGACCAGCTCATAGTTAAAATTGGGCAACATTTTACCATCTTGGATACTGCTAATAGTTCGTACTTGGGGATGTTGTTCAAACAAGTGTCGTAGGGGTTGTACATATCCCTTACAATGTCTGTCACCACTCCCCTTGATGTAAACCAGAATTCCGATGTATGTATAGACTCTCCTTTTTGGGACAGGGTTGTCTTTCAATGAATCGTAGGTTCAATCTTATATCTGGTGTCTTGTTCAAGGCCAACCATTAGTTTTGCATATGCATCTTCAGGCAGCGAAATGAAGCACCTTTAACGTGTTGAGGGAAAGTCATTGCCATTTTTGGACGGTAAAGTGGTATTCATAACCTTGGGCCTACTTTATACAGAAAACGTTCTGGTCAATAAAAATACAATAATGTTCAACAGGTCAGTTAAAAAAGAAAAACAATGCAATAAGAGGCTATGGGAAACAAAACGTGACGTCTTCGTGGCAAAAATGCATACTTATAGCCTTTTCACAAATCAGAATTCCAGCCCACAGAAATCGACAGCATAATTGGCCCAAGGATTAGAATCGTGACCAAAAATCATCGGGTAGATGGGGAAATAATTACATACGACGACCGCTATAGTCGTAGTGCAGGATCAGAAGAACAAGAGAGAGAAAGAGAAAAGCAACAACAATACATTGTCAGCCATCTGTTACTAAGGCAGATAACAAAAGGAAACACACTCAAAACACAGCATTGTTGAGAGAAAGATACTTAGCCTGACACAGGAAACTTCAAGTAAATAGCAAAACTCAAAACCAGAACATGGCCCCCGGGCATAGCCAAATACAGTACAGCCAGCAGACAAATTATTCTAAAGGCACTGCTGAAGAAGTAAAAGCACAACTCAGCGTCTTCACACAATATTCAAAGTACACAGCCAAAACTAAACACGCGAGCCAGAAACTGCTTTCCGATGATGGACAAGTCCCAAAAAGATGCAAGAGAAAACGAAAAGAGTATATCACTAAATGAATCGCGTGAATAAACGTGGAAATAACGCGTAAAAATTCACTTGTACTTTCGTGGAATTTGCCTGAATTGGGTGCCATTATACCTGCAATTCAAGTTGAATTAAATCGGGTCAAAACAAGATATATCAAATATAGGAAATGCATTCCAATGAGTGACTTGACAACTCAAGTTCCTTAGCGTGAAATGGACTGAATTGATGGCCAAGTCAATTCCTAATAAACCACTGTACAGTTTCAGCAACTACCTGACAAATCCTAATCTAGTCAAGCAGAATTGAAGATTAATAAAAGCAATTCCGTCAACTCATTACTTGGAATTGCAAAATGGTGAATCAACTCCATCAAGTATTCTTGCACCCATTTACTGATTCTGCATCAGTAAATTTACTGATCAGTAAATGTACTTGTACCCATCACTGCTTCTGCAGCAGTAAGAAACTGAATCCTGTAGTTATGGAAGTTCCAATCAGGGTGACGGCACAATGGACGCAGATGACTGCATGTTTCAAGCCCTTGCGGTGGACGAGTTGTACGCTGGGAGTGGCAGTGATCCTGGTGGTCGGACGGAGTTCATGGAAGCAAATTGTTGCTTCCTTGTTTCATAAATGCGAGAGTCCTGTCAGTAAAAATAGTAAGACTTACGGTACTAATTATTAAAAGTGCAACCAAGATCCGAATCAAAGTCCAAAGTCCCAGCTGCTATAGTCCCGGATGCAATTTCTATTAGTAAGTTATACGTATATTTTGCTGCCGGGACTCTAGTATTTGGGGCTTGGGTCCTGGTTCTGGGCATAGAGTATTTGAAGAACGTGTCCCAGTTGCAATTTTCATTATTAATCTTGGGTATTTTTTACTGCCGGGACTCTAGTGTGGGTCCAAGCATCAGATGAAGAGCATTTGCAGAATGAACACCGGTTGCACTTTTAACAATGGATCCGTGATCGTGGTTCTAACTTGCTAACTAATGGATAATGTGATCGTGGTTCCTCGCGTCCACTACCGTGGTTCACGCATCCAGACATACGCGTCCAACAGGACATAACCCTCACCCAGAAGTTGAGGCTGGCTATCCATTGATTTACTCTTGAAAGAGTTTATGCTAAAAGGCCGAAAACGGAATAAATTAGTTGGGCTAGTAACATGCTTGTGGTACTTGAACCATCGACTTGGTCCCCCAGAGAAATAAGGGACAACTAGTGTGTCAATGTCTTTGTAAGCATCATTCCGCATGCGCCGTCACCTACAGATTGAAACTGAAACTTAACACGCGAAGCAGGTGTGTGCCACGCCACCATCTCTGTTTTAGTTGTTGGCTGGGCTAATTATTACTTTGGCATTGTTTGGCATTTTAAACACCTATTTAAAAAAAAATGAACTGAAATTAGCTTTGATGGCGTGGCACACACCTCACTGTCTCGTACAGGTGGCAACCTCTACTAACATATTCCTGTATCACTGTAAACGCTCCTGACGTAACAGTACAGTGGAAGTGCCGAAACATGCGTTTTAAATTTTTCTCATGATTTCATCGTTCATGATTAGATCATGGATCACCAAAAAAAATAAAACTAACATAAGAAAACCCTACAAAGCAAATAACTGTTTCTGTATTTAACCGCATGGATGTATGGGTTTATTATTTTTTTTTTACGTAGGGACCAACATCTGCCGCTGCCTTTTCTCCAGACGGAAAACATTTTGCTTCTGGAGGACATGATCGACAGGTGAGTTACCTCTTGGTTTAATGAACGTAGTTAGCATTTGTTTCCTTCTAAACTTACTCAATTTACAATGGAGGTTTGAAGATGAATAAGGTGATGATATGCAGTTGCATATTACAATAGGCATTTCAAATATGTGGAAATTAAATGTGCGAAAATTGGTGAAAAAAAAGCAATGTAATGGTAGATTTTCTTTTGTTACTTTTATGTCTGACACTAATAGTGATTTTACACAGAATAATTGGTCTCGGGCTGGGGGGCTGGCCGCGGCTGGACGCAGCCAGCCCTGTTTAGCAGTTTCTGGAGAGCCAGCGCGACTTGATTTCAGACGGTTTAATTACAAGCGGCCGTTGTCGGCCTCCTTGTTTTGACAACAACCGGTGGCGGGAAATTTTTAACTACAACGAAGCTTTGTTAGCATTTCCAGCAAGCGCGGCACGGCGCGCGTTCGGATTTCAGACGGAATAATTGAAGCGTGCCGAGCAGCACCAGCCCGGGCTGGTCAGTTGTTGGGTAGCAACCGTCGTAGCTCGCTTGCGCGCGGCATGGGACGGCACGGCACGCAAACATTATTCCGTGTGAAATCTGCGGGCATGGCATGGCACGCAAACATTATTCCGTGGGAAATCACTATTAGTCTTTTTGAAGGCTAGTGGGCTGCTTGTCGATGATGGTTTATCTGCACTTACATCACCCCTTAAAAACAATCGGGTCTGCGTATCTCTGCGTAACTGCGTCTCCTGCAAGAGGTTCGACGAGCCCCCAAAGAGGCATAAGAGATTTATAAATCTTTAATGTGGATTTGCAGAGACTTAGTGGATTGGCGGTGACTTCAGGGTATACAGATGTTAGAGATTTGCAGGGATTTACGAATTTCTATGGATTTTACAAAGCCGAAATTTTAGGGTGTACAAGATTTCGCCTCTTCTCGAACACCCCAAAATGAAAATGAAATTTCAGGCCTGGAAAAGTGCTTGAAAAACGTGAAAAATGCCTTAAGTCCTTGTATACTTCTGGAAATTCGCGTAATAGAAAATCTTGATGGTTTTCCTTGTTGAAAATCGTGTACACAATCCTTGTTGACAATGTCGAGAAACACGAAACTAAACAATATGAAAAGTCCTGGAAAAGTCCTTGAGTTTTATGTTTACAAGCGAGTACAAACTCTGCGATGGGTTAACAGATTTCAGCTAAATTCTATGGATTTGTGGATATTAAGCAGATTTGCAGGGATTTCGCGAATGTGCAGAGATTTCGCAAATTTGCAAATCCAAAATCGGAGCGTGTACTAGGCTTCAACCTCTTCTTGGACACCCCAAGGCTGAATATTTTGAATGGATTTGCAGATTTTAACTAGATACCCACGGCTTTGCAGATTTCAACTAGACTTCCACTGATTTGCAGAAACTTACAGATTTGCAGGTATTTTGTGGATGTTCAGAGAGTGAGTTGATGTGCAGAGAGTTTGCCAGTTTCCGTTATGTTTGTTTTCGGTTCTTACCCCTTCCCGTTTCCTCCTTGACATTGTGCTTCCTTACTAATGCAGACTGTTTGTTTCTTTAATTCTTGCAGCCCTCCTCCCCTCCCTCACCAGCGGACCCTTTTCCTTAAAGGGACGGTACCGGCTTGGCCATTTTTATTAAATTTCCTCGGTACACTACCGGATGTAGTTTTTAAAGAAATCTTCTAACAGTTATTGAGAGATCCACGTGCCCGATTTCAGTGTTAAATGTGGCCCTTACCTTATTTCTGTGCTTTCTTCTCATGGTGACCAGGATTTTAGAAAACTCCCGCCACGAAGCGTACTTCTTTCAACCATGGAACTGATATACTATAACGTAGTGTGATAGTATACAAGTCCATGATTAAACGTTGCGTGTTTGATGACGTCACAGCAAGAAGCCGTGACGTAAGCCGTAGCTTGTCGGAAGTCACGTGACTTGTTGTTGTCAACTGCATCGCAGAGCACGTGGACCAGCAAATCATGGTGTCAACAGGTCTCAAACGCACACGGAAAAGCAAATACGCTGCCCTTTCATTGTTGCTGTTCTTACTAAAATTACGAACAATGACAGAGGAACTAAGCCAACAGAGACGATGGAGGATAGTTACCGTTACAACATTCGCAGAATCGCCAGTATGTGGAACGTCTTCAACCAGCTCCATGTGGGTTTGTTTGTTTTCGCTCTTTGGGTGATCTCGAGTACGCTGATCAGCGTGACGTCACGCTGCCTTCCACAGGGTAGATGTTGCGTCAGATTTGCGGTAAGAATCACTCCGCAGGTTCGGTCCAAACGAACTACATTGTGGAGCGGTTTCGCGTGTGTGAAGAGGCGGTACCATCCCTTTAACATTGCTTTCAGATAACAGTAATTGCAGTTTGTAATGTGTGTGGTTAGATGTTAGAATGGGCCCATTTCTAAGCTTGACCCATTGTTCCACTGGTAATCTTCACTTACGTTGATGTGGTCGGCCGTCTGCAGTCAATTGTTTCATTAAAGTCTTCACTGTGTACATTGCGGTACAAAAGTCTGGGTAATCCCTATGTCATTGCAGATATACTTTCAAGAGGACCACGGAAATGCACATAAATAAACTTTTGGGCAATTGGTGATACTTTCAGTGACCTTGAAGTAACTTTTCAAGGTCATCACAATGCTAATAGCAGTGTGAATTAGAAAGTGGTAGAGAACCGTTAACCAATGCCAAAACTAGAAAAGACAAATGAATGAAATTTGGAGCAGAATTAGAATTTACACGTAATCAAAGTTTGTGGTAAATACTGCATTGTAGTACATAAGTATAGGAGTGGCCACATTGCTGCGTGCTACTTGCGTGTTGCAGTACAGTTTTTGCCACCAACTTTGGTTGCCTGCAAATCCTGTGATTATGCTCCGAATTTTGTACTGTTTTTCATTGATGTGGCATTGTTTATGGTTATCAACAAAACTAGTAAATGAATAATAAATTTGAAAATGATCAATGAAACTTGGATAGCTAGCCAAACTAGGCACGGTGTTGAAGTCTGTGGATTTGCTCCCCATTCGTTTGTTAAAAGGTGGCAATCTTGTTCAAAATAAATTAGCTAAGATACTGTTAAACACACTGAACCACAAAAGGATTTTCTCTGATCATAAAGTCTTAAATATTCAACAAGTTAGAGATTTTACTGTAATACAAAACAACTACTTTGACAAAATGCACAGAAATTATCATAATAAAAAAATGGAATACTAGAGAGAAAATATAATAAAGTACCAAATGCCAGTCTGGAAAAATGAATTTGGGGGAGAAAAAGAGATAAATATATATGACGTCTCTAAGGGCCAAATTCATAATGACGGCTCAACTCAAAGTTTGAGCTTGTACTTTGCTAATCAGCGTGAAGCCTGAGCCTAGCTCAGACTCACTTTGGTATACATAATGAAATCCAGGCTTAGACTTAGCTAAGTAAAGTAAAGGCGTGAGTTTGCGCCTAGCTCACATTTAGCAAATCAGAGCTTTGAGGAATGCACGAAAACACAAACAGGATTTATGGAGTCGACTCACGTTTTGAGCATTAGCCACGACTTGACTTTGCCATTACGTATACGAAGTGAGCGAGGCTCACATTTTGCAAGGTCGGTCTCACAGTGAAGCCTGAGTCCGTGCTCAGCTCATGCTATGGTGTCATTGTGAATACCAAATTAATTGCTAAGCTGAGCTCGAGCTCATGCTTAGCTCACGCTGAGCCGTCATTATGAATTTGGCCCTTAAATCTATAACAATTTCCCAAAAGAAATTACAGAAACTGACTAGTATTAGTAAGGTGAAAAAGAAAGTGAAAGAGTGGTTGCTTTCTGGAAATATTTCAATTGTATGAATGTATTTTTTTTTTAATTATTGTTTAAATGTATAGTGAAATTCCAAAGTAAAGGCAAGAAATACACTTTACCACCAAACGAAACTGTTAAACAGTTCCCATGAATTTTTTTTAACCTAAGCCACTGTAAACTACGTTTGCCGATCTTTCAACTGTGAAATTTCTGTGCCTGAGTTAGTTGTTCGACATTATACTTGCTTTATACTTTTATATTCTTTTTTTAATTTTTTTATTTCAAACTGTGAATTATATATGTAATTAAGTTAATTAAGATAATAAAATAATATGGTGTTTTAAAAAAAAAACTGTCTGATTTACACCACTAACATGTAATTAACAATTAAATTAGCATTGCGGTGAGCTTGAACTAACGTCATTCAAACTAGCATTATTATTTGTCCAGCAATCCTAGAGACTTCATGGGATAAACACGCATTAAAATATCAATAGAAAACAAGCTAGATTGTCGTAATTTTCAAACCTAATGTTAAACTACTTAGCATTAGTGCTAAAAGCCAGTAAATAGCATTAAAATTCTCAGTGCGTGCGTAAAGCTAGGTTTTGTTCACCAGCGGAGACTTTCAAACCTAACTGAACCACAGACGTTAAATTAATTTTACATTACAGCTATGGAGGGGGGGGGGAGCACGATGTGGTATATGGTACACAAACACTATTTGAAGACTGCAACCTGGTGAATTTAATGAGGGATCAACTGCAAGCACTTAGCGCTACTTGAACACAACCATTAAAAGCCAGAACCACAGCAGCGACATAGCCGATTGGCTGCTGCCAAGTTAATGGATAACAACTTCCATCAACATTGCAGTTACAATTGTGTCAGTTGCGCTACTTGGAAGATTCAACGTGTCTGTTGTACTGAGTAGACCAAAGGTTAAAATCTGTTAGTAGAAGGCCTTTTGTTTTTGTTTTTATATGTTCATCACTTCTAGCCTAAAATCAGGCAGGGAAAGGGGGGGGGGGGGGGGGGACTGCAACTCCACCCCCATTCCCAGCTGCCATGGGTGTAAAAATCGGATTTAAAATTCTTATCTATCTACGATCTATACGTTTTGTTTAGCAGGAATGATGTTACAGCTCGTAATAGGCAGTCGTTATAATAACCAATCCAAACGCAGTAATTATACCGATAGGGCGCGCATGTTCATTGTTTTCATGGCAGCAATGTGAAAGGTTGTCGGCGTGTGCCATGTTCATTCTTTGGCGGGGTAGCAATAAAAAAAAAAGCGGTAAGCTTTGCGAAGGATAATGCGAATTACGTTGTAACGCTATCCCTGTTCCTTCCCGCATCAAGGGTTTAAAAGGTTTAAAGGGTTTAACGAGCATTAACCACTCCTGGTTATCTGCCCGAAGCCCTAACCAGATGCCGCATCAATGGGATCGTTTTTGTAACAAAAGAAATATATAGTATTACGACGTGTATTGTTGAAAGAAGACTATGGACCTACGAACTCTGTGCCCCAAACAGAAATAGTAGCCAAGGTGGCAACAGTCGAGGCAGTGTAAAAACTTGCCTTCCTACCAAACCGGCGTCGGGAGTGCTAACTAGCAGTTATTTAATGTTTGTTTGACTTTTTACTTATTTATCGACAACAAAAAAAGTATTCCTCTGAACAGTTTTGGTAGGATTCCAGTCCATTTTCTGACGCCAAAGTACTGAAGAAATTATTTTGACTATAAAGCATCTATATAATAATCCTGGAGGCCGGCTAAAAAGAAAACCACTTCTCCCCTCCTCGCGCCCGCATTGAAAATGCACTCTCCCACTCTACCTGCATGGAAACAGGAGGCAGGCATGAGTGGTCGATCAACTCAATAAAGGTTCAATCTGACAAGTCGTCGGGCCGAACAATCACTTCTCCCCTCCTCGCGCCCGCAAATGCGCTCTCCCATTCTACCTGCATGCAAAGAGGAGGCAGGCAAGAGTGGTCGATCAATCTGACAAGTCGTCGGGAAGAGTGCCGGAAAAATGTCCCGCGAAATGTGTCTGTAAACTTAATTCATGACCGGCCCCGTGCATAGCACGGGCTTCCTCTAGTAAAATTATATTATTCCAGTTCTTAGCCATTAATAAATTATTGAATAATGTTTGTTTCTTTTTAATAGTTACTTTAAAAAAAAATGTATGGTATTGAATTCACCATGGAAGGGAAGGGGTGTTAAAACGACCACCGGTACCCCTTCAATACGTTCTTTGCCCAACCCTACCAAAATGAAAGTTTTTTGTTTTTTTTTCCCATCTAAAAATAAGCAGACACGGTATGACTCATCTAACCATGTACCTTGTTATATTTGACCGCAATTTTTGCCCTTAAATATAGTATCGTGCCGTCAGATGAATAGACCAGATGACAAACACTACTTTCATAACTTGTACTGGCATAAACATTATGCAACAGTTGCAGGTAGTTTTTAAATTCAAAACAGTAACAGCTTTCAGCTTATCATTTCTCCCGTATAAACCCGAGTGCTAACAATTAAAGGGTTGCAGAATTATTGTAGTTTCGTTTCCTTTGCGAGAGAAAGGCACAGGTGGTCAGGATGTGTCTCATGAAAGAACACCTGTTTTTCAGGAAAACTCGTCAACCGAAACATGATTCTTTTTCCAAACAAAACGACATGTACTTATTTACAGAACGGGGAAACATAGAAATTGGAGAGGAGCAAAGCTGATGAAGTCTGCAGGTCGAGAGTGTGGCAGCATTGAAGGGCACTAGGTCTAATTTTAAAGTGGAGTACGTGAATTCGAAATAACAAAATAAAATCCCTTGTTAGGCCGCTAAAAGCTAATTAAGTGGTTATCAAGAGCGCACACGTTGGTTTTTTTCTGTAGGCATGAAACTTTTTTTTTGTAAGCCATAGTCTAAAAAAAATTTCCGATCATGTTTCACTGCTTTCACTAAACTCTTACTGGAACCGATGACCACATCTGCCCGAGCTCGGTTCCTAATAATAACCTTAAAATGATTCTTAGGGCCGACATAGGTATGTCGCAACTGAAAGCTTGTATTTAACTTGCCCATTATTTTCACTTTAAAAGTGTCTGAACCTGGCATTAAAACTCAGATATTGCACTCATGTAAGATGCCCGAGTTTTTTGTTGGGTAAAAAAAAATTAACCATTCCTCGCGTCTGAAAAATTGCGAATAAAAAGTAAAATAAAAACACCGCGCGCCCTCATCCGTTTCTTTTTAGTACCAGTCCGATAAACACTTAATTAATTTTTAGCAGCCTTAAAAGTCGGTTAATTAGGCAACAGGTTAACTTTACAGGTTGCGGCACAGGACAAATGGAATTATTTTCATCGTCGCATTTATCTACTACAGGAAGACGAAACCGTAAAAAAAAATTTTTGTTAATGACACATTAGCATCTCGACACCATGTTGCATGAATGAATAGGTCTACTCTCGAACCCAATTCTCCCTTAGCAGCTACTTACGAAATTAAAGTGGCAGATAAAATTAGGCCTAACAGCTGACAATCGTGCCTAAAATCCAAAACTAGGCGGAAATTACAACCCACAGTTGCGATGGTTACTCTTTCAAATTATATAATACAGATCGCTGTTGCAGTGCGTGATGGCGATATGCGCCTGAAAGTGGCCGGAAGTGGAGCACAAGTAAGCCCATCATATATGGAACGGTACCAGACAAACTTTTCCACCTTTAAATTCAGCATCCAAAAATTAGTAACAATAAATTTACTAAATAAAAAACTGGAAATATCCTGAAAGTTACATAAATGTACAGAAGACCAGTTGTGACTAGTCACTGCAGCTGCTTGCAGTGACAGCGATGACTTTGTCCGGATGTCCATCGCATTTCTCAACTCCGTAATGGTGCCGTATGCAGAGAAACTGTTTTTACCATCAGATTCAGCGTCCAAATATTAGTTAAAATGACTTTAAAAAAGACCGGAAGTATGAAGCGGAAGTGACCCGACTGCGACGGAAGTGGCCCAATAAAGTGAAATTAACCCCAGTTTATTGTTTTTCCTTCCCTTCTTGACAGCTATTTCTTCGCACTATAGTATTTAATAGGGATGGGTCGGTTTCAGTTTTTTACTGCGGTTTCGGTTTTTGCTATGATCTACCCCTCACCAGATTTTTCTAGTTTTTTTTTGTAACAGTAGTATTACTTCCAACTCTCTCCTGTTTTCACTTTCAGTCAGCGTTATTGACCATGGGTTTGCTGTTGCACCATTTTCCTGTTTTTTCTTCTTTTTTTTATGACTAGGATTGAGGTTTGCTGTCATTTATATGTCGAAAATAATAATTATTTATAAATTTAATACATCAAACCAATCTTTGATTTACGAACACCGTACACAAAATCGACGCAAAATCTGAATGTGAATCGGTTTCGGTTTTCGAAAAAACTGAAAATTTGGTTTCGGTTACCGACACATCCCCAATGTTTACAAGCGAGTATTAACTGGTCAAGGTAGTGTTCACCAAACATGAATTACCAAAGATTGTGGTGGATTATCAAAGATTACTACTAGTGGACTAATGCCAGGAAAAATACAACACAACATGATTAAGGGCCCCCACGCACACAGCGGCCAAGCTGCGCGCCCAGGTCGCTGCGGTCAATGAGAATGCTTACAGTATATGTAGCACCGCGCATTTGACCGCCGCGGCTAGCTAGTCGCAATGGTCATTGGGATCCCGGGCGGCGTGCATTACTGTTCATTTTTCACCACGTGATCAAGAATTATCAATGAAAAACGGACGTGGCCGCACGGTACGTCGCCCTGTTTTTTGACTGCGACGACCACTGGCCACGTGGCCTGGCCGCCTAGTGCGCGGGTGGCCTAAGTTGTGTGGGGTACGTTGAATTACTAGGTTACTGCGTGGACAACTTCGGATTGCTGTATTGCTACATGGAATACTTTGGATTACTGTTTTAACAACTGGAATACTTTAAATTACCTCGAGATTACCATTGATTTTATGAGTTTCCTTCATATCAGTTTCCTTAGACACTGCAGTTTCCCCCCCCCCCCCCCCCGGCCAGGGTTTTATCGGTATTACCGATGATTGTCAAGGAATAGTATAGATTACGAATGGACGACCTCCGGTTTGCTAAGACTACCTGACCATTACCAAGGAATACTGCAAATAACTCGTGAATTATCTCCAGCTTACTTAGTCTTTGATGGTTACCAAGGAGTACTATGGATTACTCGTGATTACCAAGTAACTTGTACACCTAATTACCAAACTGAATACCCGCTCGAAATTTTTAGTGAAACGTTCGCAAAGTGAGTGGGATCCATCTCAGGTGGAATAAATTTGATGAACTGCATGAAAAGGAACAAATTTACAAGGTTCATACCGCAGCTGGAAAACCTGATAAGTACTTAGTGGTTTAACGCAACGATTTTTTTTTTATTATTATTTATTTAAATCCGCAATTTAAATCTGGCTGGTGTAAATCATCCGAACCATAGATTACAAAATTAACTAGATATTCCGTCTTACTTCTTCCCGTCGTACGCGGAGCTCTGGCGGTAGTTGCGGCTACTAATACCTCTGCTAATGCTTTTGCCTTTTGCTGCTTCGAAGGCAAAAGCATTAGCAGATGTATTAGTAGCCGCAACTACCGTCAGAGCTCCGCGTAGGACGGGAAGAAGTAAGACGGTATATCTAGTTAACTTTCTAATCTATGTCCGAACCTTATAAAAATGACAATTTCTACAAACGTATGCCTTAGTTCAGCTAGTGGTGCAGATATCCGTAAGCCAACGGATTAGCCATTCTGTTAACCACGAAGATATTGCTGAGAGAGAGAGGGGGGGGGGGGGAGAAGGGGAAAAAACACAGATGGAGACAAGTGGAAAGAAATTAAGGGATGCACGAGGCGTGTAAAAATCTAGCCAAACGACTCCCTTTTTCCTCTCTGGTCCAGTGGCCAACTGCCAACCTTCCTCCCGCTCCCCTCCCCTCCCTTTCCACTTCCTGTGGAATCCAAACAGAACAATTGTCACGAAAGCAAAGGTAGTTTGCAACAGGTGAAATTCAATCCTGATCCTGTTTAGCCGCACCTGTTGTAATTTTGCACTGATAACGAGGGCGGAGTAGAAAATCCAAGCTAGGGAGTTTTACAAGCATCCAAAATTACATTTATTTTCCTTCCCAAAGTATTATTTCATTATTTTTACGACTTCTACGTTTTCCACTTTTTAGTTCGTTATTAATGTTTTATAGGGAATCGCACATATTGCTATCGGCTGACATTATCGCCATCGGTCGGAATATGCCAGAACGAAATTCATGGGGGGACTGTTTTTTTGGTCAAACGAATTTAAGAACTCGTATTTCGATAACGTTGGAACTAAACAAGATAAAAACACGCTGTTTGCGGCATTTTAAAGCAGCGTTTGAGAAGCCTTATTGATATTAACACTAGTAAGGGTCGACCTAGGATCTCTGTGTTAAACTTTCAACTTTGAGAGCTTATAACTCCGTCAAAATTAAAAATTTTTAAACCAAATTTGGAAGTCAAGGCCTGTCTACAGTCCAAAAATTGTGAAATTCAGTCCAACCAAACCCGAGATACAGAGAGGGGCCAAATAAACAACTTCTTGTTCTTGGGTCTTGGTCTTGTTCTTGGTCTTGGTCTTGTTCTGGGGATGTACCTTTCGTCTGTCCTCTCTACAGGTCAAACTATTTGTCGTGTAAAGCTGGTTCTTAGCTCAGTTTACAGGTATTGCTCCGAAGATGTGCCCTTTCCATAAGGCCTTTTCTAATTGGTCAGCTCACATCGACTAAGTAAATTAGAGTGCTGCCAGGTGCCATTGAATAAAAATTAACCAGAGGGATAAAACAATAAAACTAAACCAAAAAATATGAACTGTACGACGATTGGATTTTGTGGGGAAAGTAGTGTACAGAGTTTTAGCTATTAGGTGCATATGTTGCTGTTGGCATCAACCATGAACATTATGGAGAATTTGGCTCAGTTCATCCAAAACTCTTTAAACATTTTCGGTACGTGTGACAATTTACGATTGCAGTTAGGACTAGACCCTTTTTTTGATCTCACCTAGACTTGGTTGAGGTGCCAAAATTTGACAAGTTTAGGTCGAGACGAGATTTTCAAAGGAAAACCCTGGCATTGCTGGATTACTTTAAAACAAACTTAAATTTCGGTTTTAATTTAGAATCTTTTATTATATTCCTTTAAGTTAACCAGTTCGGCAACCACTTTGCTTTTTTCCCTGAAAGTATTATGAAAATGGCCGACTACTCAGTGCACTATGTTAACAGCTTTAAAATTATCACGGAGCGAAAAAACTGCGTAGTCATTAAAAACTAACTGATCTCATGAACCAGCACAGAAATGTACACATTTTCTGAATGATCAGTGTCGAATCCGCCCACAGTGATGAGCTGAAGTTCTGTCTCGCAATAAAAATGAAACCATGCCGTGTCAATTCCCCCTGAAGAATAACACAATGGAGAATCTTCTTTTTAACTAAGGGGTGTACAAGTCAATGGCGAAAATGGAGTTAACTGTTTTAAAATTCACAACGAGATCGAGAGCATATCTTCACTAGAACACTATCGCAGCGTCCAACAAGGATTTACGCTTTTTTGTTAGGCTTACTGTACCTTTAACCAATTAATGCTGAAAAGTCTGAAGAAATATTGAAAAACTGTCAATCACGCCAGTGATATAAATCTATATATACATGTAATATGCTTAGGTTGGATGAGATGCACAGAACAAACACATTACGACCGCCAGTGAGAAGGCTGAAATTAGGTGTACTGCAGGCAATGCCTGCTACACGGGGCTGCTATGCTCCAACTCCTGCGAGGTAGCATCATAAGCACGTAGACCACACAGTGTGTGGAGTGAGGGAGGGGAGGAGTTTGGGAAGGCAGACGTTTTCATTTCATGCTGCCCAGTCTAGTATTTTGCTAGACCGGAGTGTTGTGCCGGTACAGCTAGTATATTTA
Source organism: Lithobius niger (assembly GCA_023313725.1). Taxonomy (NCBI): domain Eukaryota; kingdom Metazoa; phylum Arthropoda; class Chilopoda; order Lithobiomorpha; family Lithobiidae; genus Lithobius; species Lithobius niger. Next base: position 94,626 of record JAHWFP010230426.1, on the reverse strand, counting down.
ATAATTGATACGGTGACCACTGCATTTGAAGAAAACACAAATATTTACTTCTAAAATATAACGATAAATATATATTTTATTAAATTGATGATTGAGATGTGGCAACGCTCAAGCTGTCTGAAGAAATTATGTGATTAATGATTGAAGATTTTCTTGCTAGTCATTGTTAGCCTGGGTAGAGTGAGAGACTACCATACTTCTTCAGCAGTTACGGCGTAGGCTATTTTTATAGTTGTGTTTATTTCGTTGGTTTTATTATTTTTGCCCGTTGCGTTTCTTAGTTTCCTTTTTTCTGCGAGTTTGCCATTTATGACAACCTTGTAGCGTCAAGTGGCACCATTCGCACGTATCAGTAAATAAGCAACGCTAACCTAACAATGTGATCTAGTCGGGGTGTATTTTTCTCCTTTACCATCATCAGATATTTCCCTTTCGAATCCCCGGGTTTGCCTTTTCCTTACTACACTTGTTGCTACTTTTAATTGTCTAGTACAGTTCAAAACTGAATGGGTTCGTTTATATGAATATTAGTTTGCTTCAGAAGAAAAATGGGCTCAAAGAAATCTTGTTGTCACCGTGTATTGCCATTCCCAGAAGGTAATCACTATCCACCCTTGCACGGTGTGGGTCCTGTGCACTCTTTAATTAAAATGTTTTAAAAGGATTGGAGTTACTTCATTACGTCATTTAACATTCGGTGGCCTTTCTTGTTTTTCTTTCTGTGTATAGATTAAAAATTTCAGTAATTCACTGAGTTTTGGAGGTTATTAAGCTCGGGTATTAAGCGGTATGATCCAGAGTTCGGGCCCCACTTGGGGGACTTGTCTTTATTTTCTTTTTTAGATTAGTGTATTTTGTTTTTCCACTCGTACAGACCTTGAATGCTTTGTTTACCCATTACCTTGGGGTTTATTGTGTTTTAATGTATTAATAAAAAAGACGAAATTTCAGGTGCTACTTTGGAACACAAAATTTGACGTAGTCGACAATTTTGACTCCAACCATCGGCCCTGCAGCCCCCTAACACCAAGTGAATACTCTTCAGATCTGGAGGTAAGTGCAGTGGCATTTAAGACACTTTACTGAAAAAGGTCAGTTGTAAATTAAGTACTCTTGGGGAAGACTATGACGCAATAAAAAAGTGGCATTGCATGAATGTCAATTACATTCACCGTGTTGCATGTTGGGGGAAGAAGACTAGTGGTATGTTTTTGCAAATTAATATTTTGTTTCAGTGGTGTCAATTAAGTAGTGCTCTTCGCTAATTAGATCCTGCTTTACAACTTTCACATTTCATGTTATGCTCTAGCTTGGAAGTAAAAATTGCAACATGGATGACCATGAAGACACTTGTCAAGGTCATTGATGTGAAAGTCATTTAACAAGCACCACTTAAAAGGGTGCATATGTTTAGCTATGATACCTGGCAGTTAAATTTCATGAGCTACCAAAAAAAAAGGCTTTAGTCCAAGAATTCACAAAATACTTGAAAAAAATGCCTGCTGCTTGCACTTATAGTATTACGAAGCTCAGGAAACGTTTGGGGGAGGTGTGGGGAAGCAATAACCAATGTTTACTTTTAAAGTTATTGGAATTTTTTGTAAATTGGCATAAACTTTAACACTAATTTGAAATGCTTCCTCGTAGTGTAATATACAACTAAACTTTAAATACTACAAAGCAAAACGTAGAGCAAGTAAAATACCATATTATAATCTCACTTAAAAACGCACGTTTCCCAAAATATATTTTGGTTCAGTAAAGCAACCTGTGATTTTTAATGCCAACAACGATAATTTTGCATAATATTGACCAATTTTGCCAATTAACCAACTACACCATTTTATGGAGAGTTTTTATTTTTTGAAATTTTGGTGGCTTTCTAATGGTGTGTTCCGCAAGTCACTACCTACAACCGTTCTGAAATGTATAAAAACCATTAAACTTACATTTTAAAACAAAGATGTCCTCTAACAGGGTTCAGACAAAACCTGGAAAACCTGGAAATCTCTGGGAAAATGAAAATAGAGCCAACATCTCAGGGAAAACAAGAATTTTTTTTGAAAATCAGGGAAAAGACAGAGAAATTTGAATAAATGCCTTTGTGTCTGATTTGTAAGTTCCGTTGAATTAGCAGATCAGAAACAAAATCGTAGGCTAGTAGCAAATATTTTAATTCGTGCTTTAGTATGTTCAAATATCTTAAGATATTACTTCAATAAACCAAATCTTAGTCTGGTACCAATATCTGTGACGAAAATGCGTTTAGTCCCGTCTGGACTAGTCTCTAAACAGCTATTTTCTTGGATGTTGGATTATTTTCGTTCAAATATTAATAAAAACATTAGCTACTGCCTGTTTCCCTAACTAAACATCTTGCGAACACCTGGAAATGTCAAGGAACTTGACAATAAAAAAATTGTCTGAACCCTGTCTAAGTGAATGAATTAAAAAAATTGATGATCTATGGTCATATTAACAGGACTATTGTACAGCTCACCTTAAAGTACTCGTCTGTTGCTTATTGTCAGCACTTAAAATCTGTATTATTAATATTAAGCATTTTGTAAAGATTGCTTAACAAGTAAAGATGGTTTAGAAGCACATTTTATGGAAGGTCTCATGTGCAGGTGCACTTTACGCGTGAGAATATGATGCTTCAAGAAGTCCACTCGACTTATCATGCATGCGTCTTTTAAGTAGGGTATTGTACTTCATATGCGCGTATTCCTTAAATTAATAAGAACAAAATCGATCGAATGATTACTTACCTTTTCAGTCTGGTCGAATCCAGGTAGTGGACACTTCCGATGAAACGCAACAAACGACAAGTGAACCTGTGGTGACACACAATTCTTGTCAGGCGGTTTCAAATAATATGTCTAACACTGTTGAGCATTTGATGGGGCAAGTTGACCTCCTGACTCAGGTAAGAAACTTGATACTCTTAGTATTGTTACTTATTTCATATTGTTTAAGAGGAACAGATCGTAGGTCATATGTCGACAGGGACGGCACTGATGGGGAGGCGACCCCCCTCCCCCTCACTTGCAGCACTACAATCCGAAAAAGCCGAGTATCTAATACTTCACAGAATACTAATAAATTAAAGTTAACTATGTTGCAAATCTTGTGTACTGGCATGTTTTGCTGGGGCCCGTGGTCAATTTGATTCTTGTGTGTCTAATCTTACATAGGTGGGCATATCTATACCTTGTAAGGAAAGTCCGTACTGTTTGAGTTCTAAATCCCAAAATACGACAACCACACGTTTCAATTTGTATACAACTAGTTTACAGCCATTCTTTCCCTCATAATTGACGACTGGCAACAACTTTGCACCTTTCACTGTGAGCCACCATGTGGGACCTAAGCAGTTATTCGCATAAACTCTTTCCGCACTGACTGCTGCACTGTGACTGAGGAGGCAACGACAGCAACTACCCACCACTCAATTTGTCGAAGTCTCAATGATGCAAATTTTTAATTGGGGAGGTATTCTGGGATAAAACTTGATTTCCCATTCCCCAGCCTAAATGGGTAAATCTGATTTTACCCCTGAATTCCACCCTGCCTTCCTTTATTGTTGCTACTGACCGTACACCCTGACAATCAAGATAGCACCCATACGTCTGGATCCAGGTGTCTGGATCATGCTATCAGTGGGTATGCTGGTTGGAATGAAGACAAGGATTCAAGTTCATATTTGCCTTACTTATGCTTATTTTCTAACTTCAAGATATTTTCCAGCCAATATCTACACATATTTTCGACAGTCATAAGATTTCTGGAGGTGGTGGGGATCAGTCGACTGTCTTCATCGGGCTTCTACAACATATACCCCTCAGCCGCCGCCGTTAGCCGCCGCACCTCATTTTTCTGAGTCAGCCGAAAGCCGCCGAATATTTTTCGGCAGCCGCCTGGCTTAGCCGCCGAAAAAAATATGGCTAGAGCCGAAAATTTTGAAGTTTTAATGCATCATGAAATTAGCTATAACTTGTCTAACGGGAAGCTGCTCTCGACTCGTGCCTTATTTTTCATAAGTTCTTGAAACCATATTCTCTTGCCAGCAACTTATGCGCGCCATATGTTTTTGTGGTCATTAACATGCATGGTTACTTTTGATTTCGTTTTTAGGGTTCGAGCAATGATAGTGAGGACACATGGCTATGGAACCATTACTTTAAAAAAATTGAGTTTTGATGTGGCTCTGATTTTTAATTTGAGGGTTCTTTGGGAATTTTTCCTTTTTAAATTTTTTCGATTGTTATTCATCTAGAAATCCATTAGGCCGATGTACCTCCCCCCACCCCCATTCTTTCCATTCTGTGATTTTCCTGTGTGGTGAGTTTCGTCTTTGATATGTTTGCTTCATTTCAATCAATTTAGCTGAAAATTAGCCGCCAGCCAGCCTAATTTTTAGTTAGCCGGTGGTGGCCATAAAATTTGTGGCTAGCCGGAATTTAGCCGAAATTTCTGTTACACCGACTGAAAATTAACAAAATAATGCGGCTGAGGGGTATACTACAACAACAACGTTCACTCCGTCTCGACTGTTCGTCTGCTGGATATGGCCTCCAATATTTGTAGGTTTTGATGCCCATCTCTCACGCAGCAGTTTGTTGAATTCGCCTATCATTAGGAACTGGATCCCTGGGTTCGATGGTCCCCGGATATTCATGAGCACAGCTTCTCTTGGCCATGGTGTCGAATAGCCAGGGATTCCAGTCTTCTCAGATGAACATCATTTGAGTTTGACATCAGAAGGGTTTTTGTACCTCCCCAGTTTATTTTGTGTCCAGTCTCCATGTGGTGGACTGCAACGCCATCCGTTCTAACTTTATTTCTTGTAGCGGCCATCTGTTGTTGTAGTCTGTGCAAACTCCTTTCCTCGTTTCTACGACATGGACAGCAGTGCAGTCACCACATGGGACTTGGTACACTCCTTCACTTGTGCTTCCGGATCAGCTTTAGGACCTATCTTCCGATTCCCTCGTCTCATCGCGAATTCTCATACTGACTCTCAATGGAATCCCTGGCTATTCAACACCACAGCAGAGAGAAGGATGTGATGATGAATATCCAGGGACCTTTGAACTTGTGGATCCCATTCTTAATGAGAGGCGAATTCAACAAACTGCTGCGTGAGAGATGGGCATCATACCCTACAAATACCGGAGGCTACGTCCGTGTTTCAAATTTTAAGAGCAGATGAACGGGCGAGGCGGAGTACACATTGTTGTTATAGACTGAACCCCTCCATGTCCAGAAATCTTCTGACTGTCGAAAATTTGCGTAGACGTTGGTTGGAAAATATCTTGAACTTTGAAAAGAAACGTAACTAAGGTGAATACGAACTTGAATATGAATTTTCAAAGTAAATGATGTTAAGAGAAGGATTTTAATTCTATCAGGAAATTAATTCGTCCTAGCTGAACAGACAATAATGCCAAGTTTAAATTGGGAAGGTATTCAAGATAAAAACGTTTTTCCATTCAGGCTGGGAAATAGATCATCACATTTTTTTCCATGAGTTTTTATTGGAAAGTGCTAGAAATGGAATTAAGTTGACATGCGAATATGATCATGCTGCAACATGCTTTATAGAAGTGTGATGCACTCCCAGCCAGAGCCATAACACCAGAAGGTGAAAGGGGCAATTTAGCTAGCTAATTCCAACCGGAAATTCCCAGGATTTATTACATGCCGTAGTCGACATGAGCACGAGACATCCCGGAAATGCCTGGGGTGGTTGAGATCGTGCTCGAACGTGCAGGGTTCATACCTATTGGAAAGTCGGAGAAAATCTGGAAAAGTCAGGAATATGAAATACGGTCGGGGGACGTCATGAAAAATTGGTAAACAATTTAGTGATATTCATTTTTAGAATGAACTGTGTTTGTAATACAGTTTTTTTTTTCCATTTTTAGAATTTCGTTTTCAGAATGAACTGTGCGGTCTTGTAACTTCCACTCACTTTACTACTACCTTCTTGTCCTGTGTTTTTTTTTTTTTTAATAAAAAGATAATTCAGAAAAAAATTCGCTGCCATCCAGATGTAGTTATGATGCCAGGCCTGCTGAGTGAGTAGGCGACTTTTTTTGACACTAATTACACCACTTCATTAACATTAAAGAAATTGTGACGAAGTTTCAATTCCTATTTATCCTAAATACAGGACGGAAAACATAACGAGCTTGGTTAATAATAAACAAATACAGATGCAAACGTACTTCTGTTACCTTAATGGACAAAATGTTAAGACTGCCTAAACGGACATTAAATCATTGGCCTTTGAGACCGAAGGCTGTTCTATAAGCCTTATACTGACACACTTCTTGATGTAACAGTATTTGCAAAAGTATGCTATTAACATATGGAGCAAGGTTGCCAGGTGGTTACCACTACTGTCATATTACGCAAGAGTTCCCGGGCCAGGGTCCATGCTCATATCTGAAAAATTTATATCCCTGACTATCCGTGTTTTTACCTGACGTATTTGTTCAAATATCCCTGACCAAAACACTTGCACTTTAAAAAAAAATAAGGAAAAAGGAATTGTTTGCAATAGGAATTGAAACTTCATCACACATTTTTTTAATGTTAATGAAATTTACTTCCAACAGAGTGGAAATTCTCCATATTTCGCTTACTTCCACACTCCAGATAGTTCCTTATCTAGCTAATTTTCGAC